>CM047982.1:31512491-31530494 GCA_026261665.1 Melanotaenia duboulayi
TCCACCTCTGCTGACAGCCTGGATAGGCTGTTTTTAATTTGGCATTCATTTTACATTCAACCCACTGGATCATGGAAAAAAAGACAAAACTAAAAACGTTGTTGTTGCAGCCCTACAATCAGTTTATCTGTAGTTTTATTACATTATCTACTGTAATATCTAGTTTCTAAACCTAAAGTAATGAAGCAAGTTCTCCCTGGACCTGACTCGTCCTGACTCGTGTGTTTTCAGATATTTGTGTTTAGCTGCATGCTGGTGTGTTGCTGTTGGATGCTAAATGGCTCACACATTGATCGTCTGTCAGACGAACCGAATGCTGCAGTGACCTTTGTGCTGTTGGTCTGCTGCTCCTTCAGACCTAAAAACACTGACATTTCACAGATGGCATGCTGTGCTCATGGCGACCGATCAGGAATAACGTTCACAAATCTGTGCTCAGGGAAGTTGTAGGATTTTTACAGCTTACAGATGCATCTGATGTTCTCATGATGGGTAGTATTTCCTGTTTTGTGACCTTGAAGTCAGATGAAATCTGCTACTTTAAAGTTAAATAAAAGGGCATACTTTGTGTAGAAGGACCAAACCCACATAGCAGATATCCCCAGTGGTTTTTACACATGACCATAATATTTCTAGAATATTTATATAGATTTTTATAGTGACTTTCAACATAATTTTCCACTGGAGATGCTGGGAATATTCTGATGTTTTGTTTATGAGGACATGCAACAATATGTCTGCTGTTAACGCAGCAGGGAGGACAGATGAGGCTCCCTGATGGTGTTTCTACATACTCTCATCGTCCACTTCATTAAGTCCACCTTGCTAGGACCAGGTTGAACCTCAGTTTCCCTCCAGAACTGCCTTAATTCTTTGTGTGATAGATTCACCCTCTGAAGTTTTGCTGCATATCAACATGAAGCATCACACAGTTGCTGCAGGTTTGTCGGCTGCATCCATGATGAGAATCTCCCGTTCCACCACATCCCAAAGCTGCTCTACTGGACTGAGATCTGGTGACTCTGAAACCCGAGTTCATTGGTGACCTTAAACTGACAAGCCATTTAAGTTGCAGTGGCTTTCCACAACTTTCAGCCACATGGTTTTCATTACCGACCGAAGTTTGTTGTGTTCACAGAAATGCAGACTCTCAGAAGTCTTATATGCATGTTTAAAAACTTAAATTAATTTTTGTTTTTATACAGATATTTGTAAATTATTCCTGACTCTTTTATTCCAGTCTGTATTCGGTGAAATCTGCAGCATTTGTCCTGCCGACGCGACCTGTGACTTTAACTTTCTCAGCTCACACAGCGGAGCTGCGATTCTGATGACTCAACACCTCTTATTGACTCATAGGTTGCGGCTGGTAATACTAATTCATGTTAGTCAATATGTGGTGACCTACTGCAGTCTGCTCTTGGAATGCAAAGTAAGTCTGGACTGTCTCGGCGTCCCCACAGAGCTTGACATGAGTCAGAGGAGGAAAACGTGAGCATGTTTTGCTGATTTATTATATTCTCTTAGGTTTTACCATCAAGTCTCTCTGCTTGGTGGAAGGTTTCCAAGCTCCATCTTTCATGTGTGGGCTTCATCTGGTCACATGTGATGACGGCTTGTAGCTCGAGAATATCAGGAGGGCGGGGTAGTCCTCCACCTAACAATCGTGTCTTTGCTTTTTTTTACAGGAGTCTGTGGCTGCTGCGGGCCGCTGAGGCCGAGGTACAAACGTCTGGTAGACAACATCTTCCCTGAGGACCCCAAAGTGAGTACTGCAAGCATTATTCATCCTCAAATAAATAGTGGGGACATTACTGAACACATTTAATTGTAGTATGTAGTAACATGTTACTACCACATGGTGGTACCAATTTGCCAAGCTGGTCACTAACCACCAGAAAAAAACATCAGAGGAAGTCTTCAGGGTTGCTAGGATAGGCTCNCATCAGAGGAAGTCTTCAGGGTTGCTAGGGTAGGCTCACGCTGCCTATTGGAGCTGACTATCAACGTGGCCGCCATCTTGAATCATCACAACTCCATAAATTTTTACCTGATTTTCTCACGGTTTGCTTTGTTACAAACAGCAGAGATGTAGTCATGATACAGGTCACTGTTACACATAAAAAATACCTGCTTTCATTCTGAAATCGGCTTTATTATGCTCTTTAACAAAGACATGGTAAAATAATAAAAGTATAAATCAATCAAACTTTATTTATAAATGATTGACTCTTTAATGAACAAGTTTAGTAGACAAGTGCAGCAGCTGTGACGAGGCTTGCACGGCACACCTCACAGGACAGATTGTCTTTTTTGTCATTTTTAACTATTGTTCCTGAAATGTAAACCAGGATGTTTTCCACAAGACCACCGAAGAAGACGGGCAGGTAACGGTGGTCACGTATGATGGCAGAAATGCTTGCAAATGGGGAGGCGACCGCTTCCTCTGCCATTAAAGTAGAGTGAATGTCCGCAGCTGATCGGGACACAGTCTCATCTTGTGCTGCCACTTTGCCTGACCCACTTGATGTGATGCACCATCAGAAAAAAATGCCCTGGAACTGCCCTGCAGTGGGATCGTTATTCCAGATTACTAAATAAAAAAATAAAATTAAATAAAATTAAATAAATAATTAGTAAAAAAAAAACATTAACACACTTAGAGAGCTGTTTGGTGGGGATGTTGAGAAAAATGCATATCTTTTAAGGGTAAATAAGGAAACATATTATATGTAATACACAATAAATAAATAATTCCTAGACATGCACAACGAACTGACGGCAATAAATAAATAAATAAATAATCTTAACCTTCTTGTGAAAGGTAATGCCACGCGATCGACTATTAATATTGCGCTGGTTATTGTAACCGTAGGCTGCACAAAATATGGGTGTAGCTGCTGGAACTGTCCTGACTCCGGTTAGTTCTGAAGCTATCTTGGAATGCAGACACCCATCCAATATGGCGGCGACGCTGCATCACGTTCCAGCGTGTAATGAGGCCTCTATGTATATATGTCTGTGGTTGCAAGGCTCTGGTACAAAGCGTGTGGTGCTGTGAGATGTGATGCTAATGAAATACAAATTTAAGAAACACAGAACCAAAAACTACAAAAAGTTCTGTGTGGAACCACTTCAAGATTTAAAAATGAGGTCCCCTTCAGGTACAGCTAACATGTCAGTCTTCTGCAGCTTTGTCCAGTCATTTAAGAATGAAGCATCCAGCCAATCAGCAGCCAGTGCTAGCTTTGTAAGATCATGTCGAACATAAAGAGCGAATCGTGGACCTCACCTCAAAGCTGATAGCTTAAGACGCGCTTCCATCTGATATGTTGTATATTTTCCAAGTTTAATGGAACTTATTGAGCCTGTCTGATGATCCTGTAGGTGAGCTGAACTCAACTTTATAAAGACCTTTAAAACTGTACATAAACTACAAGCAACGCAGAAAATACAATTAATTAAATAATATAATATAATAAAGTTATTGTTCATTGTTTTTAAAACACTTTAAATACTATAAACAATTTCAAAAGAATAAACAGATTAAAAACAAATAAAACCAAATTATTATAGGGGGGGGGAGCTCATTCCACAGTTTTTGACTGACAGCTGAAAAAGCTCCGCCCCCTCTGAGCTTCCCTTTGGACCTCTGTATGTCCAGGAGGCCCCGAGCAGGAGCGTAGCGGTGGAGTAGCTCAGAGAGGTAAGGGGGAGCCAGACCATTTAAAGGTTTAAAAACAAATATTAGAATCTTAAAATGAGCTCTGTAGTACACTGGCATTCAGTAGAGGGAGGCCAGGGTGGGGGTCATGTGCTCCCTCTTTCATACTCCAGCGAGGAGGCGCAAGTGTTGATAAGCTACAGGTTCATGGGCAGTTTACAACAGAATCAAAGGTAACTAGCATGTCATTGATACTGTACTAGAATACAAAGTGCTGTCCTGTCAGGGGTTGGGGGTATTTGAAGAATAGCATCACATACTGCTGTCTGTCCACGATCCCGTCGCCACGACCATCGGATGGCTGGTGCACAGTGTGTGTTAAAAGAATTAACAACGCTGCTCCTGGAGGCTGTTCTTTACTAGCTATGGCCTCGTGTTAGAATGTTTAAACCATCTGGATTAATCTTCTCATACCAAAGTTTATTGTAATAATAAAACTTTATTGATATACTGTAGCACTTTTTAAACAATTTTACAGAGTGCTTCACATAGCAGCAGAAAATAAAAAACAAGTAAAACTATTTGAGAAAACAGTCATAAACATAATAAATTCTAGAGCAGGATTCCCTTCAGAAAGTTAAAAATGCCAATAACAGCTGCTATTATCCCTACGGTTGTCATCGATATACCTCTCCTCCCAACGGAGATGCTGATCCAGGAAAGAGAGGACAAGGAAGCCGGATTACCGGTATTAAACATGTATTTTATTTATCAGACAATACAAAGGCCGTCTGAAAAAGGAACGTTTTAAGAAAGGTTGAGTTCAGCAGGGAATGAGCCCATCAGGTGGGGCCCCGATGGAAAATGGCTGATCTACCTTTATCCCAGGCTGATCTGGGGATAGTTATTGTCTGAAAGTGGTCAGAGGACCAGAGGATGTCAACAAGTCTTAGAAGGACGTCCGGGCCCTTTAAAGCCTTCTAGGTGAGCGGTAGGGTTAATAAATCACATGAAGGGACTCAAGCACACAGGTGATGTGCTCATACTTTTTTTATAACAGTATAAATTGTCTAACTTTGACTCTGTACTTTTGAAATGTTAATGGTTTAATGGTTAGTCCATCATTACACACAAGCAGAGGGATTTTTTTCTTTTTTCTTTTCATCCCTCCCACTCGTCTCCTCAGAGACCTTTAGTTTAAGTAAAGTGTTGAAGTGGAAAATCATAATACTTGAATGGTCGTGACCATATCGAATTTATTTAACTTGACCCAGAGGGGCTGGAAACACCCAGGGGACGCTCTCGAATTAGCTCCCTCCTCTTCACAGCTGATTCCTCACATGAATATTTATTTGCATCCATTGTCTTTTAAGTGGATTTGCTGATATCTACTTTGACTTCCATAAATAATGAACTGTTGCTCATTTAAACACGGAAAAAAGTGTGATTAGCTGGAGTTCGTTTTATCGGTTTCTGAGGATGTCTGAATAAAATTGGATTGAAGAAAAGATCATTTAATGTAATTTTTTCGTGCTAATGGTTTGACTTGTGCTTGAATAATGTGTAATTAAGTTTGAGGCTCAGTGACATTCCTAAACAATGATGTGAAGTCGAGTCATTCGTCAGCAGAGCAGAAGAGTGAAATCCAACACGTTCACAGTCCATTTAACATCACTGCTGGCTTTAATGTCATGATCGCGCCCCGAGGAGAAGTCGAGGAAATGCATGAACCTGATGTTTTATAGCAAATTACTTTAATAACTTAAATGAGTATTTCACAGTTTAAACAGACAATAAAAATATTCCCAAAAACCAAGACTTGATTTTTATTCACCACTTTCTATTCTATTCTGTTTTTTGTTTTTTTTTTGTACAGCCACAAGTTGGGTTTGGTTTGTAATAAAGTAAGTTGTCCAGTTCGACGGTGGTTTATTTGTAATGTTGTGATACAGCAGTATTTTTTTAATGAAGGGTGGATGTGGCTCAGATGGTGGTGAACGGCTCTTCATCGTCAGTCTTCTCTGGTGATTGAAGATATTTTTGAAGGTGCAGGATCTGACCAATGACCCAATGCTGCTGCTTTCTGACTGATAGAAAGGCGGCTACTGGTTTGACCAAGGCGGTGATCCACATCTCTATTAGGCTCCGTTCACACTGCAGGCAAAAGTGACTCAAATCCAACTTTTTTTGTCCATATGTGATCCATATCCGATCTGTTATTACAGTCGTAGCAGGACAATCCCATTTTTCCCAACCCAGGCTACTTATGTGGTACTCAGTACTACTATCATACATATCAGGTCGCTTTCGAAGTGACCTCAGTCTGAACAGTCCTGTCCTGTCATCCGACTTTTACATCATTGAAGTGAGACTGACGTCAGAAATCTGCTCCAGGTTCTGCCTCCTTATCCCCAGGCGTACAGAGGTAGCGGCTACGGCCACACAAAAGGCCAGTGTTTAGTTTTGAGCTCTTATTTTCTCACTTCAGGACCAGTACAGTTCACTCTGAAGTGTGATGGAGGTCACAGGTAAATATTAGCAAAAAAAGAAGTAGTCATAGTTACTGGTTTTTCCAATTCACTTTGAATTTCAACCTTTACAGTTGGATTGTGTTGTGATGTTCCTCAGGATGGCCTCAGTAAATCTGACATGGAGAAGCTGACCTTCTACGCTGTTTCGGCTCCAGAGAAACTGGACAGGATCGGGGCTTACCTGGCTGAGAGGCTGAGCAGGGACGTGGTGCGACATCGCTACGGGTGAGGAATTTTTCATTTTATACCCAATCCTGACACCCTCACCTTTCACCAGTTTAATATAATATTTCCTCAAATAAAAACTTTAGTTTATTTCAACGGCTCATGACACCAACCTTATTAGAGGCAGGTCTTTTCTTAAATGCCACTATAATAAGTATAGTTTTTATTTTTGGCTGCATTTAAATCCAGTCATGGACAACAACTGGGCTAGAAATAGTAAGATCTTAAAATTCAAAGTGAAATCTAAAACCCCATTAAACTCTACAGAATGGCTTCATGGATGTTTTTTTAGTTGTTTATTTTGTGGAGAAATGGTTTGTGACGGTGTTTTGTAGTTTCTGATGAAGCAGGTGATGAGGTGACTCCACTGGCTGGCGACCCTCTTCATGGCTCGTGAAGCCATTTTGCTGTTTATTGTCCTTGTTAACATTCTGTAGTTTTGGGAAGCCGTTGTATGGTTGACAACTTCTCTCTTCGTCGTATCTTCTTTTGGTGTCTTCATAGTCGCTTCTGTGATACAGTGACTTCATCATATGCAGATCTTCTCCTCTGGATCATGCTATTTTGTAGTGAATAACGTTAAGCTAGTGGTGTGGTTAAATCAGGTAAAAGCTGAGCTTGATGTAAAATAAAAATTATGGTTAATTTCAAAAAGTGACACCTTAAACTGGTATGCATCTCTGTGAGGTCTCTGGCCAATATGAAACCTAAAACCAGTGTAAGGCCTCCTTATATACCTTTCAAACAAAGACATCTTTAAGTCCTATATAAGCCAATCCTGTGGAGACACATCTGTTTACATAGGTGATGTTCCTGTGCTGAGACCAGTCTCTAAGGCACCTAAGACACTAAGAACCTTACATGGTAAAAACCAGAGTGTGCCTTACATCGGCCTGTCGCTACATGGAGTCTGAAATTCACCACTCTTAGCAACTTGCAGTCTGCCTAAGCTGCAGCCCAGTATGATCCCAATCTATGTCATTTTAATTCATTCTAGTTACGAAGACACTTCATGTTCATTTCCTATTCACAGAAAAATTCACATTGATTCCTGCATCTGTGAAGTAAATAAAATGAAGTTAAAAGACAAACATCTGCTTTGTGATCATCTAAAAGAAGACTCCGATCACAGCAGTCATATGGTCAGTGCGTTTATTCGGCTGTGACTTCGCGCCATCGGCGAACAAACGTATCCCTCCTCCTTTATCTGGAGGCGTCCATGTGTCGTTACACAACCTACTGGCTTCGCCTGAGACGTTCTGTCGCCAACAGACTGACATGTTCGAGTGTTGGGGTCTGTTGTTCCACCCAAACCCCACAGCTGTTATCAGACCTGGCAACGCCTCTACTGTCCAGATGGAGTAGAGTTAATACACAGAGGATCAGTAAATGTATGCCACTCGTAAAGCTGGGTTCCTCCCCCTTGTTTTACAGGAGTAAGGTGTCTCTTTTCTTGTGAGGATCCAGGAGTAGTGATCACCTGGTGCTCTTGATTAGCGATGAAAGATTTTTATTATATCTAATAAATACAGAACTAATGTTCTTTCAGTGAATAGCTCGTCCTCTGCTGTGCTTCCCACTGCGGCACGCCTCTTAAACAAAGCAACACAGATGTTGTAAAGAGTAGTTTTAGTTCCATGTGTAAGTTTTTTGTTTTTTTTTTAAAGCAGCCATATTAAAGGATCTTTACAATCAATTAATCGTGACAGTTAAAACAGCGATTATTTGTGAGGTCAAAGGAATCATGACATTCCTGCTCCTGCTCTGCTGGAAACAGGTCGGTGGCTCATGTTGGCTTCCCTAAACATCTGGAATGGATAGATTTCTAAAATGCATTAGACTTGGTCATGTCTTGGTTCATGTTGAAGTGGAAATGTGAAGCACCTGGATGAGGAGCTGTAACCCCACCACCTGTGTGCAGGTACGTGGTGATAGCTATGGAGGCTCTGGACCAGCTGCTGATGGCTTGTCACTCTCAGAGCATCAAACCCTTCGTGGAGAGTTTCCTGCACATGGTGGCCAAGCTGCTGGAGTCCAGAGAACCAGACCTGCAGGTCCTGGGAACCAACTCGGTAAGCAAACTAAAACTGGTTTTATAGACCTTCTTTTTGTAAATTCATAGAAGTCAGACACAGAGTTGATGGCTTTTCTCATCTCTGGGCAGGAATAAGAGGTCATCGCTGCTGATTCAGGAGCACAAACACATTTAAAGCCACTTGATGGCTCTCTAGATACGGCAAATGGGAGAAAGTGCATGCAGACAGACAGATATCTCTATTAAGGCCTTCGAAGAGATCACATGGGCCTCATTAAAGTCATACATGTACTTTATCATGGAAACTCCTGGTAGAGCAGACCAAGTGCTCGGAGGAGATGACAAAGAAAATAAAAATGGCTAAATGACTAAACTGCCATGTGATAAAGCTCTTCTGCTCCTCTCCCCGAAAGTCTTTCAGTGGAAAACCTGATTTTTCACCGTGACACTGTTTGCCACATAAAAGATGAAATTCTCATCTGTTCCTTCATCAGTTTGACCGGCTCTGCTTTCTTTGCAAATTCTTACTGTTTGTTGTGTTGCAGTAGAGGACATTTCACCAAATACGAGCACATGGTCTGCTAAACAAATTTAATACTGGAATTTACTACCTTTTTTTTAAAAAAACAAGCCAAATACGTCTGCTAGTTTCTGCCCAGAAGCTCACACTCTGGATAAAGAAGTGACTCCACAACCAGTCCTTTATAAAACTCTTATTATTAGCTGTAAATCTGGCTCCTTCCAAGTCTTCTAAAGGTGAAGTCTCAGTTTTTGTCCCTCACCTTGCCATTGTTAACACTTCATCTGAGCAGGAAACCGAGCTGAAGGTTTAGATGCAAAAGCCTCTGCATAATTTATGTGTGGTATTTAGACTCCGACAGAGGAGAACAGATGCAGGGAAGGATGGCCGAAACAGGAGGTTTAAGGTAGTGGGAGGGGTTGGTGTTTTAAACTGTATTTAGATGAGAGCTGCGTTAATTATATTTACTCGTGGTGGCTGCTGCAAAGCTGACTGGCCTTATTTAATGTCAGTGTTTTGGTTTTGTACATAACAGAAAAAAAGTGGTTCTGTTTGTGGATTTGGCTGATTATCAGTTAAGTTTCTGATGTCGGCATAGCAACATGAACACACAGCTCAACAAATCAAAATGAACAAATAAATAAAAATGTTCTTCAGTAGAGCCTCAGGTTCCACACAACGACCGCTCTGGTGTGTGTGACACAAAACGTGGCAACTTTGTCAGAAAACACTGCAACAAGACACAAAAACAATAGAAGGAAACGTTTTGTAAAACAACACGTAAGAAAAAATGAAACAATGATGCGTGAAAACAAAGTATTTAAGGAAAGAAATGGGTGAAAACCCAACACAAACGGTTTCATAAAATACTGAAACGTTTCCAACATTGTAAGCTACAAAAAAACATGAAGTTGCTGTAATTTAGAAAATATAAAAACAAAACGGACCAAAGCAACGTTCCAGAAAACACACCACCAAAGCAGCACAGCGACCTTTACGTAGAACCGTCCCTGTTTCTCTGCTGCCTGCACCACCAGGTGTTCAGCCTTTCTCAGTGCACCTGCCTGTTAACTTTATCACCTGAAATCTTCAGACTGTGTGAGCGAGAAGTGTCTCGTCCTCTCCGTCGCTCATCAGTCCATACTCGCATGAAGCCACCGAGTCACACACAAGGGAGTTCAGGCGTCAGGTATTTATAGCCTGCAGAGCCAGATGTGCTGCACATGCAGCCTGTATCATGTCAAAAAAGCTGCTGTTCCTTCAGTCTGGCTGGTTTTCTTCATGGTAGCTTATGGATGATAGGTGCTTCTTAATAAGAGCATTTAAAGATGCAAACAAAACGAGAGCAGGATCTTCCTGTTTTCAGGGTATTAACACAATTTCACCATAAATCCGCTTGAAGCCCCTGTTTTTATGCACAAGTGCTCCTTAATCTGAGCAAACATTACCAGTAAACACTTACTACTTTATGAGATTCCATCTGTTGCTTCACTGTGGGGTTTGTTGTCCTCCTCCATCACTTGTGATTTCACACATTGTATTTAGTTCACAGATGGTCAGAGACGTGGCGACTCCTGTTCGGTCCACAGTCACTTCTTTGTTTCTCTTTTCTGTTTAACACTTTCCTGCAGAGCAAATCAGAACATCCGACTCTCCGCAGCAAATATGGAAGTTTTTAAAAAAGTTCGATGGGTAGAAAACATCTTTTAGCTGCGAGCATTAGTGATTCTTAAAGGATCTTCTAACATGTCAAACACTCTAAATTTTATAAAAACTCATTTATTTCAATTAGCTTAAGTGTAATGGCCGATTTGTGGGACGTACATCCCCTGGATGTTATTTTCCTTAAATGTGCATAGAAGTGCATGGTGGGGATCCAGACACGCCCCCTAAATCATTTTCTGATTTTGGGATGAGGTTTTCTTTTGGGTTGTGTTGGTGAATGTCAGCTGGTGGAACAGTGTCGTTTTTTGACCTCTAGAAAAAAAGGATGTTACATTTAAACGTTTAAACAAACCTTAATGAAACGTTCTGATTAATTTTGGTTCATCAGTTTGGAAGAAGATAAATGAAGTTATTTTACGAGGAGTTGGAAGTGTGTACGTTACAGCCACCTGTTGATGCTGCCCTCAGCCCCAACTGTACATTAAGTTATAAATCACAATGTAAACTAAATCCACTGTGCAGAATTAAACTTATTCTTTTATTATTTACTTTGCGGTTTGGTTTTTCTGTGTCTAAAGTTTCAGCTTGAACTCGGTGAATGCAGCTTCTCGCTTTCTTTCTAGCTTTGTTTTACTTCATTTTAATGCATCTGTTCCTGGGCTTCAACCATTTCTGGATTACAAACCAGTTTTAGCTGGACGAAAGAGAGATGAGTTCAGTTGAATTAAATACATTTTTATTTATTTAAAAAAAGGAAATCAGTCCTGAGTCATTAGAAAAAATGTTGTGTGTAAAGTGGTGACCCCCCCAACCCTGGTCCTCAAGGTCCGCTATGCTGCAGGTTTTAGATGTCTTCCATGAACAGACGTGAAGTTGAAGTGTCATTTTAAGTCCTTCACCTAGCAGCTCCAGCTGTTCTCTGGTGAAGTCTACAACACGTTACAGTACTTTTAACTTTTTAAATGTTTTCGCCCACATTTTTTATTAGTAGACATTAAAATCTGACGGTAAGCCAGGGCGGGATCAGCCAGCAGCTTTACACGTTACAAAGAAGTTCATTTGACAACACGGACTTCGCCGAGCGCAGAGGTGTCCGTCAGTTTATTCTGCGTACCGGAAATCAGGCACTAACAAACGTTCCGCGTTGTTTGGAATTCAAACTGTGATTTAAAGGTGTCATTTTTTTAACGCAATAAAGTCTTATGTAATTAATTAATCAACTGTAATTAACACATTAAAGTCCCACTCCTAAAAAATAGGTACCTGAGAATGTCTTTAATATTCAATAAAAAATATATAGTGTTACACAATTAGCTGTTAAATAATCAATATCAAATTAGATTTAATTGAAATTAAATAGACTGTAGTGAATTTAATCGATTCAGGGAACTGGTGACGATGCCCAGCCCCAGCTACAACGTCTCTTTTCAGGGTGGTTTTTGCCTACAGTGGAAAACCTTTGGAAAAACACAGTGGAGAAAGCCAAGATTTCAGATCGCCCCCTCCAAACTGCTTATAGGTCAAACTGCAACAGTCGTAAGAGGTCGTGCGCAAATGTCCGATATGATGGGGATGCAGGAAATTAGATGATTACAGAGAGAGCCACAGACATCTCTGTGGACCAAAGTTTAGCGCTGAACGCTCCGACTGGTGTCCCTAAATATTCTGCTTCTTGACTTGTGTCAGCAAACTTTTAGCTTCCTCCCACACAAACTGTCAAGCTGCCAGTCCTGCAGGTCCATCAGTGAAGCTGCTGCCCAGGACAGAAATACCCTCCATGGATGTCAAAAGCCAGCTCATGCCCCTGGTTATTAGATTTATTTTAACTTCATTGCCTCTTTCTTCCTGTTGGCTCATTTGCATTAAGATTAACTTTGTAAACAGAAAAACTAAAGCGTAGAAGCACTTCATTATTTGTGTTTTCAACACAGGCGTGAAGGGTTTTGCAGGTTTACAAAAGTGTGTTTCAGGTGTGAAAGGCGAAAAATATGCTTGCTTTCTACCTCATGGTATTGTAGACAACCAGCTTCATTACGAGTGTGATACCAGAAGATTCCACTAGGGGGCACATTAGAAAACTTTGACTAGAAAACGTTGCCAAATTTGTAGGGTGTAAAGAAAGGTTCAACATGGAACACTAAAGAACGTTAGCATTTGGTTCATTTTGAGACCACAGCAGAAAAATTGACAGCAGTGATATTATAAATAGTATATATGGCCCCTAACCACTCACGCTATGTCTCGACTTAAACTTACTGGTTTCTTTCATTTTTAAGCTTGAAATGTGAAACATTATTTTCTGAGTATGTGCACAAAATATTGAAGATAGCCACGGTTTTCCTACAGATGCTCAATTAAAAGGCAGGTGCATTCTCAGGCTTAGTCTGACGTTTCTGTTACAGATCTCTTTTTTTATTAGCCGATATTCATGCTGGATTAATGGGCTCACGTGCCATGGATGGTTGAAACCGCATGAAATCGATCAAATGATGATCGAATAGACATTGTAGAATGAAGCAAGAAAGAAAATTTATTCATACAGCACATTTCATACATGAGGCAGTCCTTTTCATCTAAACTAAAATCTTCCTGGCTTAATGGCAAGTAAGACCAGATCTGAAAAGAACCGAGGTTTGGATCAGACTTCCGGTTTTCTAAAATTTTGTCCCAATTTTAGGAGCATAAAAAAAATCCTGATTCTCCTTTTTTAGTTTTAACTCTCGGGATGGAAAGCAAACTTGACCCAGATGCTCTTAGAAGTCTCAGTGGCTCATAGATCAGATTGTTTTGCACCAGTCATTTAGAGCCTTTTACACCAGCAGCATTTAAAATAAATTCTCTCAGTCTCCTTATTCACCTTCTTCAGCTGGTAAAAGGCTGCGTCGGTTATTAAAGCAGTGCAGAGATAAACTGTGCATCATTGCATAGCACTCTATTCTGCAGGATTTGTGTCTTGGAAAAGTTACACAGTTGTAAAACATCTGAAATTCAAACCTTGAACACCAAAATATGTATGTCAAGCCTCACTGTGTCCTACATATTCGTAAAATATACATAAAATACACTCACCTTGCAGATATGATACTGTTGGCTGCACGCTCACAACAACTTCCAGGAAGTTTAGCCAATTTAAATTTTACACCTTTCAAAGCAAAGCAGTGGTTTTATAATGAAAACTTAAATGTGGAGCATCGCTTACTGGTAATGGTCACCGTAACTGTGCTGGCTCACTGGTTTTCTTTGTGAAATTAGATTTTACTCCTCTACCAATTTACTCAGTAAAGTAAAACCAGACCTTTTCATTTACGTATTTAATGGCACCTCATTTTAAATTGAAGTGCTAAAGTCAGCTGAGCAAAGCAAAACAAATTGAGCCAGTGTTTGTGTTACGCTCGCATTTCCTTCTTGTTGAAAAGCCTAACTGCTTCGCCATGAGGCATCCATATAAGCCGTGTAGCCTTCTGCCTTTTCATGAGGGGCATTTACATGATGAGACCTCAGCCTCAGTCAGAATAAAACACACTCAGAAAAAAAAACACTTAGTTTAAACCTGAAAGGGACCACTTCAGTTAAAATGGAGACTACCGAACATTCGACTGATGCATTTGATACAGTGACCGCAGTGAATATAATTAACAGCAATAATGGTAAAAAAAAAATCCAGCATTGAGGCCATCATCTGTTCAGTCTCCTGGTGATCCACCGATCAGTAATTTACCCTACAAAATCATCATTTCATTAATGGAATAGAATAGAGTAGAATATAATTTAATACAACAGTACAGTGCAACAAATTGAGGTTAGCAGCATGCTCAAAGAATAATTAACAGAAGTAGTTAAAAGATGGCTAAAACACCATGAACAAATAAAAAATAAAGTGAAACAGGTTACATGGTCCAGTTAGTTCAGAGAGCAAAATGATGGCAGATCGGTCCTGAAATATCACTGAGTAGCATGTCATAGTGCACTGTGACCATCCCCAGGTCTGGGGAACATTAATTAACCTTTATTTAACCAGATAAGTCACAATGGGTCTTACAAAATGCAGCGAATCCAATTACAAAATATTATATATAGATGATTAATGCCTCTCTTAAAACTTTAGGAACTTCTCGTTGTATCCACAGGCAGCAACAGTGTGTTTGTTCACATTATTTTTATTTAAATGCAACCTCCATTACACTTGAACACGGCCGAGGTGGGAGATTGTGCCATCATCAAGTCATCTCCATGCCATGAATTTGTTCTGCCCAGCCATTTAGGCAGGTGATTCCATTCAGCGCAGGTTAGTTCACTGGGCTGGTTGATTGGAATCACCTGCTTCAATGGCTGGGCAGAACTAATTCATGGCATGGAGATGACTTGATGATGGCACAATTTCCCACCTCTGTGCTAGCGTTTGTATTAGTTAAAAGCTGTATTACAACCAGAACTGAAAAAAATGGTATAACATTGTTCCGTCCATTTATTGCATTTGATCTTACCGTGTCGTACCTCCTCCAGCACAGAATCAGGATAACTGTCTCGCTTCAAAAGTGACACGACTGTTCAAACTGAGCTCGCTTTGGAGAAGATGGAACATGATAATGATGGAATGATGCAGTACAGTACGGTAAAACCCCGGCGGGAGGCTGCGCTCCTGTGTGCCAGCTGCTGGCTGCCTTCCATCTGAGCTATTGCTCCCAGGAGAGGTTAGGTATGAAATGGGAGGAAATTACCAGGTAGAACAGCAGGGTGTTGTCACTGACGCCGATCTGAGGCAATTTGTTGTAGGGGACAATGAGAGCGTAGTCAAAAGCAGCTGACTGCAGAGAAGAGGAGGCCTCGTCAGACGACACAGTGCCTGTTTGGAACCAGGAAATTATGGGCTGAGCGAATAAAAAGGGATAGAAAATTGAAAAGTCAGCTTGTTGAACATCACCGACCACCTATCAGCTAAAACATGGGTGTTGTTCACATAACAAAACAGTGACTCTCGAAGGGTCTGAGCTTCAGGCCGTTTCCAGGTTTTATCAAGTTTGCATTCCTGTTGTTTCATGTGAGAGTGACACAGGATGGATATTTAAAACTCTTCCAGTATTCAGTCTGTAGGCAACATTTATGAAGAGTCAAACATAACATAGAAAACAGCTCTGACCCAGAGAAATTCAGGTTTACCTCTGGTTGATCTCACTCCAGCAGGTCAGGTTCTTAACTGGTTCTCATCCTACGGTTTGTTTCAAAAGTGTTTATAGATCAACATAAAGAAAAATTCTCCCGGGGTTTCTCCGTTATTCGTTTCTGTACTACACATGACCGCTTCACCCTGATGCCACACATGCAGGTGCACACACTTCAATCAGCAGAGAATGCATGTACGACAATATGTGGCTTCATTTACCTGAAAATCAGACACAAGTCCTGGTTTTTAAACCTTCCCAGGCAAATGGATCCACATCTGCTGTGACATGTTTAAATCAATCATGTAGTCTACCTTATCTTAAGGTGTTGAATCCTCTGACCAGGAAAAGCTTAATCAGAATCAGGAGAACCCGTGCTTTCTCCACAGTTTTACACAAGCTTCCAGTTACTCTGTTTTCTCGGTGCTGCAGCTGCCTCCTCTTCCTCCATCTCACCGGCTGTGAGAGAGTGAATACTGAAAAGCAAGTTTGGGGAATAAAACGCAACGCAGATCCAATGTAAACATGTTAGAGGCTGAGATGGAGCAAGCTTATGGAGAATTTTTAAATTCTGTCCAGATGCATGTTTTGATTTAAAGAAGGGTAAAAGAGGACGTTGGCTATGCTACTGGTGCATAATAAATACAACGGTCTCTACAACTGAAATGAGTGGATTTGCAAAACCATGGATGCCGCAGGTTTAAAACCTGGATCAGACGCTGTAAATTTGTGCTGTAAACCCTTTGTAATTTTTTAATTGCAACGTTTAATCTTACAATTTTTAATTAATAATGATTAATAGTTCAGCCCTAGGGGGATGCCAGGCCATCTAAACACTTGATAAGCATTTGGACTTAGTTAAGAGACTCAGGGGTCCACAGGGGTTTACCTCTGTTGGTGCTCCGTGGACTCAAACCCAGGTCCTCCAGACCCAAGCTCACCTCATTTTTTTAATTTATTTATTTTTTTAAAAATATGCTGGAAAAATATAAAAGTACATTGGATGCAAAGACAAAAAGTAAAAAAAAAATCAAATGAAATAGAAAATTTTGTTTTTCTTTAGTTTTTAAATGATTTTTTTTTTCGCTGTTTATTTCTACCAAACTCAAGCAATAACTTACACACCTCATTTTTGTGATAATTTTAAGATGGATTTCTAAATGATTCCTGTTTTTTCCCTAGTTTGTGAAGTTTGCCAACATTGAGGAGGACACGCCATCCTACCATCGCCGCTATGACTTCTTTGTGTCCCAGTTCAGTGCCATGTGCCACTCTACACATGAAGACCCTGACACCAGAACCAGGTATCGCTGTTTTTGCAATATGGTACTTTTCTTCTGTTTTATTTCTCTTTTTATCAGATGAGAGCTGTGTCCCAATTCAGGGTCTGCACACTTTGGAGTGTGCAGACTACGTGGACTACGAAGAATCCTACGAAGTCTACACACTTCAAAGTCCGCTTAAAGTTTGTGAAATGGGACAGCCTACCTAGCCAATGAGAATTTCCATAGGAGCAACTAGGACGTTGAAACACTTAAACCTCTGAAATTACTGTTTGCATATCATATGACACCGACCGAGTAACAATGTTAAAAAAAACAAAAAAAACAAAACTGTGTGACAGCTTTGTTTTCCAGCCAGTAGACACTTCATTACCCCTTAAAAATCCATGAATATTACAGAATTTTGATGCCGCCATTTAACAAACATGTTTTTAATGTACGTGGTTTTATCACATTTCTACTAAAGTGTAGTTTACCATCTTGTGTGCAATGAATTTTGGGAGAAAAGAGACCACGAAGGATGCAACACCAGCAGCCTTTGTTTGAGGCCAAACAAAGTGGGGATTTGTACGGTGGATTCGGCGGCTCCTTCGAAATGGGACAGTTCTTAGTGCATCACGATGATGTATGTAGACGGCGAAAAAAAAAAAAAAAAAACTAAACTGTGCCTATCCAAAATGTTTTTTCACCAGCTGCTACTGGTTCAGACTGTGTTGAATAGTAAAGCTTCTCAGACTAAATATTTTCTGGCTTTTAAGATATAAATTCATTTTTTACTCGTATCCTGTACTCCTGTTGGCACATTTCAGTGAATCACTACATCTATTTTCTGTTACATGAAAGAAGGAAATAAGGGCTGTCTCAGTAACTTTACACACTCTCCTCCTGAGCTGCCACCTGACCCCAGTGAGGGGCGCTATT
>CM047982.1:31535025-31547640 GCA_026261665.1 Melanotaenia duboulayi
CGGCCGAAATGAGTTTACTCCGCAGGGTGTCCGGGCTCTCCGTTAGAGATAGGATGAGAAGCTCGGAGATCCGGGAAGGGCTCAGAGTAGAGCTGCTGCTCCTCCACATCGAGAGGAGCCAGATGAGGTGGCTTGGGCATCTGGTTAGGATGCCTCCTGGAAGCCTCCCTGGTGAGGTGTTCTGGGCACATCCCGCAGGAAAGAGGCCCCGAGGAAGACCCAGGACACGCTGGATGGACTACATCTCTCGGCGGGCCTGCAAACGCCTCGGGATCCCTCCGGATGAGCTGGTGAATGTGGCCGGGGAGATGGATGTATGGGTTTCCTTGCTTGGGCAGCTGCCCCCGCGACCCAACTCCGGATAATTGGCAGAAAATGGATGGATGGACAATCCAGTTTAAAACTGGTTCTTTGCTAAGGTTTCTGTTATGTGTCGACACAACACTTGTTCATCCCTTAAAATTTTCAGAAATCTGGAGAACTATTGATTAGCACCACTTTAAAAGATTATAACACAAGACTTCTTTCTGTGATGAGAAATGTGAATAAAAAATTGGGCTGGATCAAGACTTTCGGAAGTTACTGCAGTAAATAAGTACAGTTTTGATATTTTATGTGTTTCTGTTAATAACATAGTAACTTCTGCTTAACAATATAATAATTTGAGAGGATTTTGAGCAACATAACTGATAAAATTACTACATTGTTGTAAACCAAGTTACATAATTGACTGGGTTCTTTTGAATCTGAAAGCTGCTGAGCAGTTCAATCTGCATACATTTTAAGCCTATTTAGGATTTTTTTTTCCCTGGGAGAAACACATAATCAGCACTAATATAACACAGAGGAACAGCCATCAGTCATGAGTAGTTATTTGTGGACAGCAATCATTAGAAACAATAGAAAAATATTTAGAAACATAAGCACACAGGATCAGAGTTTGAGAAGCATAACAAGACTCTTGGTGGGTGGTGGGTGGAAAAATCACATCTTTAAAAAATACACAATTTTCGGCCTTAAAAAAAGGCATCATTTGGACAAAGTGATTTGAAGATCCAAATTTTTCTTCTCAGGGTCACAGCTCTAAGACACACATGAATAACACACACTCCCATTATTACTGGCGGCACAGGGCGCTGCTGGGAGCATCTGTTTTTTGGAGGAAGAAGGAAATATCAGAAGTTTGCCTCGGACTTTAGTTTTCAGAAAATAGGCATAAATCTAGACAAAAAATAAATTTGTGTTACATTTGATGCATACCTCTGCATTAAGAATCTGAACCAGTACAGAACCCAGTAAAAACAAGAAGATAGCAATCCAATTAATTTAGAAATAAGTAGGTCTAAGAACAATTTAGAGTGAATTTTGCTCAAGCTGCTTTATTTTATTTATGGTTGCCGTGTTTTTTGCTCCTTTGTTTTGTATGTGTGTTTGTGTTTGTATGTGGGGCTTCCAACTGATTTATCATATATCACACCAAAGACTCAATTTTCATATATTCAATATCTTCATTTTTATAATTACCTAAATTTTCTCTATATTCAGTGATAATTTTTTACTATCCATCCATATGTTTAATTGAAAGTGGACCTTTGCTTTGGATTGTGTTTGGTCTTTTGGCTGAGTTTGTCCTCGTCATATTGCTATGCTACATGTTAGCATTTCTGCTTCCAAGTCCAGGGAGGTCATTTAATGTTGTTTTCCTTCTTTTACCAACAATATAGTTTGATTTTTAGTTCTAGGATGTTTTTAGATTTAGTAATCCGCTGTGTACACATTCATTTACAGGGATGAATAAAGTTGTAATCCATTTATTTTTAATATTCTTCAATGATATATGAAAAAATTAGGATTATATGTAAGTAAATAAAATAAATGCGGATTGAACCAAATTTTAAGATCGAAAGATATACAATACAAATATAGAATAATGAAGTGGGATCAGTGTATTTATGGTCCTCAGTAGTTTCAGGAAGATGGGCCAGGTTAAAGAAAGAAAGAGCTTTTTTATGTGAACATCCTTTTCTAAATTATAATTATTATTAACCTGGCATGTTACACAATGTAAACAAACTTCCTCTCAACACTATTGATTTCCTTTCCATTGTTGGGAGGACAGACTTTGCCTCTGCCTGCCAGCTTTAGTGGTAAGAAGGTAAAAATAGCTTGGTGGAAGAGGCACGGAGGCTCTGATGAGCCACAGTTTGGTTTTAATGCAGACGAGCAGAGAATGAAAACAATCTGAAGACTTTTCTGTCTCATTTATTTTCATATAAGACCCCCACGCTCCAGAGTTACCCACGTTATTTGCAGAACTCGCTGCAGCAGCTGAGACCTCCCCCAGCATTGATGTGTGTGAGAATATTTGTGTGGAATACCCTCTTATTTTGTAAAAGAGGGTCGTGTGCTGGCGCGTCATTGTGGTGGGTGGGACGGAGAGATTGGGGGGATGCTGGGATTATTTTCCAGTGAGGTAGAAACTGGTTTCTCGCTCCTCTGCATCACATTATTCTGTTATTTCTCCAGCAATGATTGGGTGCATCTGAAGGTGGGGGTCACCTGTCCGCTTCTTCTGTGTTATTTCTTGAAGTTTTGTGTCCAGAACAGAACAACTGGACAGTTTTGACTTCCTGAGACCAGTCCTGTTGAGCAGATTCATCAGACTGGAAGGACTGGGGCTTGTGTGTGTGGTTTTTGTGCAGAAATTTACCGTATGATGAAGTTAAAGTGCTTCATTTGATGTTGGATGGAATTTTGAGCCAGAAAAAAATGAATCTCTGGCAGCAGATAAAACTAAACCTTTAATATATGAATTATTAGTACAAAGAGGCTCAGCACACCCAACAATTCAAAAATGAGCAATGCATAAATCTTAATTTCAGGGAGGAAAAAACACAAACAAACCCAAATACATACCTTAAGATTCAGATATAACCAGTGGTTAGATGTCTTGGTGAAATATCTAGACCCTGCAGATGCTTCTTTAAGTATTGTTTCCTTCTCATATTTAGAGAAAAAAATCTTAAAATAACAGAAACTAAAGATGAGTTGTCGTAATTGAAGAAGTGCTGTCAGTATGGCTTCATGATGGTGTTGAGCTACCTGTCCGTCAGTCTCCCCCCAGAGCTGGAGGAGCAGTGGAGGCCCCGCCCTGCCCACATCCTCTCCAACCACCACTAACATCCATGCACTGAGACTCTGAAAAGCTGCTTTTATTCCCAGTCATCTTACCGAGCTGATGCCAGTGAACCTATTTAGTCGTTAGATGCTTCTCCACTTATTTATTTGTACCACTAACTTTTTCAGCCTTCTGTTGCTCCTGTTCCAACTTTTTGCAGACGTGTTGATGCCATCAGATTCAGAACGAGCTCATTTTTCCATGAAATGGTAAAATGTCATCTTCAACATCTGATACGACGTTTATGTTCATATGGGAATAAAATGAGTTCATGAGATTTTCAAACCACTGCATTCTGTTTTTATTTACATTTCACACAGAGTCCCAGCTCTTCTGGAGTTCATTAACCCTAGCTCACATCCAAGTTGTCTGTACTGACATGATAGGATTTACTTGATTTGTCACATTTAACCTTTATTAAACACTGAGAGACAGTAAAATTTCACAGTAATCGTGTGACCTGATGCATACTGTATATACTGCAACTATAACGCAGTACCGTTAATAAGGAGGAGAAAAAACTATTCGAATCATTTTATTATCTGCAAACTCTTAAGGTCATGGTTGGGATTATTGCAAGCGCCCCTATGAATCATTTCCTGTGACCTTGTTTCAGGATCCGTGTTGCCGGGATTAAAGGTCTTCAGGGTGTGGTGAGGAAGACTGTGAACGACGAGCTGCAGGCCATCATCTGGGAGCCTCAGCACATGGACAAACTGATTCCCTCCATGCTGTTCAACATGCAGGACAGCGACGACTCGGACAGGTAGCACACACACAGCGCCACTCCACGCCCAAACACACACTGTTTGATTTTGGAGTAGCTAAACAGAGGTCCTCTGAGGGTTGTTTTTCCACTTTGACCCGTTATTCTCCGCTCTGAATTTGGAACTGGAGCGAGGATGGTCTCTCAGGCAAAGGTTCGATTTTCTGAGGTGAAAACTATTCTGGTTTGGAGGTGACCTTATTAAAGGGCCAAAACTCAACACAAAATTTCCAGTTAATCAATTATGCATGCAGAGCTGGGCTCCGCTCTCCAGGCAGTCCGAACAGTAAACTACTTTTCTTCACCGTCAAACTTTGATGGAACAAGTGAGGAATGAGGGGAATTGTTCAGACACCAGAACACAGTGGCTCTGAAAGATGCCCTCCACAGACTAGATCGGTTTCTGAATTCATTAACTGCAGAGACAAATCATTTTTAAATCCCCTTCCCTTCTCCATAGCAACATTTTCCAAGGCCCGCTGTTTCTCACAAACCACATCTGGAGCCAGCAGCTGTTCCCGCCTTAAACTGTGTAGATATGTTTGTGTTTCTGACTCATTTGATTTTATCTGCAACTCTTATTTATTCCCCACACATTTCTCTTATCACAGAGCAGATTCGGGGAAGCTACGAGATTTATTGCTTGTTGCCTGTTTTTTTCATACGTTGTCCTTTTGACTCTCATTCATAGGTGAGAATGACAGAGGTCACGATTAGATTGTCTTAGTAAGATTATTGTCAAAGAAATAATCATGATTATTACCGTTAATTAATTTCCCAACACTGTTGATGTCTGAAATCACATTTATAAGCAGCTTGTTCAGAACTCTGCTGCTCCAGTTCTCACTAAGACCAAGAGAGTGGACCACATCAGTCCAGCTCTGAGGTCTTTAAACTGGCTGCCTGTTCGTCAGAGAATAGAAGTTCGGCTGCTGGTCTATAAAGCTCTGAATGGTTTAGGACCAAAACACATCAGTGACCTCTTGACCCAGTATGAACCTACCAGAACCCTCAGGTCATCTGGATCCAGTTTCTTATCAGTTCCCAGAGTCAGAACCAGACATGGAGAAGCTGCATTCAGCTTCTATGCTCCACATGTCTGGAACAAACTCCCAGAAAGCCTCAGATCAGCTGAAACACTCAGTTTATTTAGATCCAGGTTAAAGACCCTCCTGTTCTCTGCTGCATTTAATAGTTTTTATTTAGAGTCCAGACCTGCATCTGGTTCTGTTCAGCATCATAAGCTCATCATCTACAGCAGCAGGACTAAAGGGATGGATCAGGGTCACCAGTCACCTACTCGAAGATTTATCAGGAAGGAACATTTGAAGATCTGAACAGTAAAGATGGGCTCCCTCCATCATCCTCTTAAACTTGTTTACGTTTTTAATTTCATTCATCTTTTAGTTTATTTTATTATTATTCAAGGAAAAAAAGAAACATATATATTTTTAAGCCCTTGTCATAAGTGTATTTTAATTTAATTTTAATTAAACATAAGCATAATTAAACCTGAGTAACCAGGGTGAGAGGCCACTTTGTCACATGTGTCTGCATTTAATCTTTTAACAGAACATTTACAGCATTTTCTCACAAGTAAAATCATTTAATGACTTTAGATAATAAAACAGCATCCAGGCATCTGGAAAGTCAAGACTTTCATTCAGAACTGATTCTTACTTAAACAAATAGCTTCAGTCAGTTCAGAAGAATTTTTCTGCTTTAAAAGATGGAGAGAAAAAGAAATAAAAGCAGTCAAGCATGGAAAATAATCCTGCAGACTAGAGCTGGGCGATAGAGAAATTTCTCATATCACAATATTGTTTTTCCTCTCCTTGTATATTTTCTTTTAAAAGGCTTGTTTTAAGTAAAAATAATTAAATAGAATAAAAAAAATATATTTTATATTCCTTAGTGCAAATTAAAGCAGCTTTCAAAGACAACATAAACAAAATATACATATCAACTCGAATGTTGTTATCTTATGCTGTGAGGCTATAAATGTGGTGAAAAGGCTTAAATCCCAGTTAGTGCTTTCAATGTTTTAAGTCAGACTAAAGCTTTAAGCTCAGACTAAAGGTTGCGGGCCAGGAAGACAAGTCTATCCGCTGCTTCAGTTTTTAAAGCTGCCCTGTGGCAAGCCTGTGCTAAATACCCTCTCAGAGGGGGTGCTGGTTGCAGGGATGCACCAGTAGCGCTTTGCCAGGCAGCTAATTCTTGGGAAGCTTCTCGTGGATTTTCCAGCCCTGCAGTGGGTCCATTTAAGTCTGCATGTGGTGCCAGGTAGTAGTTCAAGCTCCTTTTCAACTGGCTCTCTGTCAGTGATTTCTTGAAGAAACCTTCTCTGTTTCTTCTGGGTCGGTAGCACTGCAGCGGCTCCTCCCTCTTCTTCTGCTTCCTCTGTTCTGGCTGAAGTGGACAGGTCCTCATTTCGAGCCAACATTTCAGACGCTGCTCTCGTGTTGATGGCATCAACCTTTTCTGCGTTAATGTATTGTACCTTGAAGCGTAGATCTACCAGGGTTGCAATATCAAGCAGTCCATCAGTAATCTGGTCATCATACTTTTCATCACGGTGAATGTCGTCTTAATGTCCTTTGTGAGCTGATGAAGCATCGGCTTGAGGTATGACACACTCACGTAGCATTCTCCAGAAAGTGAATCTGTGAGTTCCAGTAGTGGATTGAGCCGTGCACAGACTACAGCACATCTATGTCTTGCCAAGAAGGAACCAAGTGTCTGGTTCTCTTATCTGCACTGAGGACCTGAGAGACAGCTTATGTTGCTCCAGTATCCTCTCAACCATTTTTTGGCGTGAACCCCACCTGGTGGGTGACTCTGTCACCAGCTTGTGCTGAGGCTGAGGTAGGTGATGCTCTTCCTGAGCAAGGCAGCCACCACTCTTACATACACCCACAGCTCGCTACCCTCTTGTCTTTTCCAGCTTTCTCTGAGGATGAAAGGTAAATGGCAAAAGCACAAAATGCTTGTAAATCAAACTAAAGTTCTCACTTCATTCCTTCGTTGCTACGATGCCTGCTTTTCCAAGACTTAGCACATTTTAAATTTTGACTGACAAATCATTTTTTTTCCTTATGTTGATTAAAAAGGTGACAGTCTTTTCCCATTTTGTCTTGAAGTGTCCCATCTGCTGGAATGATTAATGTTCTGTGTGGGCTACAGAAAGAAAAACTGTCGTACTGCATTGGCTAATAGGGATCCTGATGAAATCCAAAAACCCTGAATTATATTGGGAGGAGAGGACACAGAAGAGTGGCTGAATATTTTAGTATGATGCATGCCAATAACAACTATCACCTCAGTTAATGAGGCCTACATGATGAAGAATATTCACTTTATAATAGTGTAATTTTTTTTTTTAATAATACACCTGTAGATGAATGTAGATTACTAGTTATTATATTTATATGTACTGAAAATACAATTTAAGATTATTAATTAATAAGATTGGTACTTTGAATGTAATGCTGCTCCCCAACTTACCAATAGCTGAGTGAAGTCGATGTCCAAAGCAATTCAGTTTAGGGATTTAGCCTTTACTATATTTGTCCCACTATCGGTTGGGATGCAGACTTGTTTGTCTTCAGTCAGTCCCCAGGATGCAAGGGCTTCTGACAGTCCTAAAGCAATGACTCCACCTGTATGGCCGTCAGGAAAGTACGCAGTTTCAAGTCATTTGCTTTTAAAATTCCAACCTTGGGCGATATAGTGGGCAGTAGGTAAGGTTCCAACGTGCCACATGTGGTAGCGAAGTATGACACACTTTGCAGCTCCTTCTCAACAATCTCTCAGCACTCTGAATAAAGCTTTGGAAGTGCTGTCTGAGAGAAATGTTTACGCCCAGGGAGTTGGTAACGAGTCAGTTAATTAGCTGCTTGAATCCGTCATTTTCGACCGTGTGTATTGGTTAGCATGTCTTTAGCAAGACATCAGGCTATAACATTTGTTATGTCGCTGTGTCTCTTTTATTTGTCGTATGGTATCACGCTACAGAAAGCCGACTCAATGGATTGCTGCTGCTGCGCAGGCCTTCCCCTGGTTGTTTCTGATGGAGAATCTGCCCTCGTTTCAGTCCGACATTGTCTGCTCTAGTGGGTGGCGCTGCTTCAGGTGGTAAAAAAGGCTGGTGGTATTTCCAGACTTTGTCAGCCTAACTTGACATGGCTCTGTTCCCAGGATTGGTTCAGCATGGCCCTACTTAATTCAGATTGGCTATTTTTATGTCTTTCAAAAAGAAAAAAAATGGATAAATGAGTTCTATCACAAAAGTCTCACATTTATATTGAGAAAAAGTTATTTATATATACATATATCATTATTGTTTTATCGCCCAGCCCTGCTGCAGGCTGATCAGAAGAGCAAAGGAAGAGTTCCTTCTTCTTTTAATGTCTAATTTTCTCCTCTTCTCCTTGTCACCTGAACACTTCTCGCCTCTCTCCTTCATCACTTTTATCTTCACCATCTCTTCTTCTCATATGAAGACACCTCCGTTCCTCCCTTCTCTCACCATCACTTCCTCGGTCCTCCTCATCTCATTTGTGTGGTTTCCATGTGAACAAAAAGCTATTTTTGGATCCTGTTCTATCTTTCTTTGTATCTCTTTCCCCATCTGTCTTGCTTACTTTTCCTCTGTGTAGGAATGAAGGATGAAGGTTGTGGTCTGAAACAAGGTAGAGCCCGTGTGGATTTTAACACGCATGGGCTGCCCCTGCTTTCTTACCATGCAGCTTAAACACGCTGTCATTTACAGGCATGCAGATCTCTGCTGGCATCCAGTCCTCATTCACATGGCAGGAAACGGAAATAAAAGGTTATTTTCTCGTTTTAAACGTTACTCTGTGCCTCTGCCGGTGGTTGAAAACTCAGCAGGAGAGAATCTGTAGTAATGTGGACTGTTTGAACAGACGTGGAGCTACTTTGTCTTCTTTTTAACAGCTGATTTGCATAGCAGAGCTCGTTTTGATGACAAATGTCATGCTATGCATCAAATAAGCAAGCTTGAGCCCAGCCTTCAGAAGTTATGGACATTTTTATTATCTATAAAAACATATTCTACTCAGATTACAGCAGAGGTGCCCTTTAGCTTCTCTTGGGTACTGGTCTGGGTTTCAGATCCAGCTTTATTTCCACGTATGTGTGAGACAGTATGGCCTCAGCCTGGACTGATGTTTTAGGCCTTTTAAATGGCATCCCCACATTGAAATGAGTCTTTCTCTGCAACAGCAATGCTTATCTGAAGACTTTGTCTTAGTAAAGGACGCACTGGGACTTGTTGAGATGTTCCTGGTGAAGAGTAAAGATGGCACATAACATAAAGGAAACGTGTTTCAGGCTTGCCTGAAAATAAACTCTTTCAGGATGTAAATGCATATACCTCCTAACCTTTATCAGATCATAGACCAATATGTGAACTTTATCTCTGCGAAGGGCAACTCTGATAAAGTGAAGCAGAACTAAATTTGAGGTTTCAGTTCAGCCGAGGTCACCAAAGGGTCTATTTTGGCCCAGTTTGGCAACATCTCTTCTCAGGTTAAACGATGTGGTTAAAGTTGGAGAGAGATCACCTTCATTGTTTAACTAAGCCAAACAGACCAGGCTCTATGTGTTCAATGATAAAGTTGTACGTTTTCATACGTTACGCCATGGTTCCCAACGTGGGGTCTGGCATCCCCAAAGAGCACACGGGATCCCCAAGGCCTTGACCATTCAGAGCCATATTGATTAATATCCACAATTTGGCCCTATTTTAAGAAGAAAGTAAGGCTATATGTTGTTAATTTAACTTTGGATTTATCGAAGGACAGGACTCAGCCAGAATACATGATTTATGGTCAGAATCTCACTTTTGAAATCATAAAAAACCAACTATGGTTTCAGCGAGAGGTGGGACAAGGGGTCCATGGCTCTTTAGTATTAGCATGAAGAGGGTCCCGAAGGATAACAGGAACCACTGCTCTAAACTGTCCATGTGTTTTGGTGCTTTTAGACAAATCCATTTTCAAAGAGTTGCCTCTCAGAGATCATCAAACATGAAAACCCTTGATTTTATTTGTCTGCAGGACCAGTTGTTCTGGGCTTTATTTTGCTGTAAAATGTTCACATCAACAACATATTGGTTGACAAACAGGATTTATTATTAACATCTCACATATTAATCTGGAATTAATGCTGTGCTAAACATTTAACGTTGGTTTAGTCTCAACTCCAGAAGGAGCTGCAGTAGATCTGGACTACTTCTGACCCTTAAATCCAGGCAAACAGATGATCCTCTAATGATCAGAAACTAGTCCGAACCTGTTATTAAAGGCTGTTTTCATAAGACTTCCCTGAAGGTTTACAATTCATTATCCTCACTATTCTGTTTTTATTTCTACAGTTTCATTTCCCACTGAGCCGACAGACCGCTCGCTGTATTTCATCTCTCATGATTTAAATGCAAAAGCAGCTTCGCCATAACCCATGTCTGCACATATTCATCACCACAGCGAACAGCTCTGAGTTGGCGGAAACATGCAGGATGTTTGTAATGAGGAGCAGGTCAGATGTGAGGCTGGACGAGAGGTGGGGTATACTGTATGTTAAATCAGGGGCTCTTAACCTTTTTACGCTTGGGCCCAACTTTTCCAGTACAAAGTGGTCTGGGGCCCATTCAGATACAAAAACTGTGGTGGTTTAATTCATCCCAGTGTTGGTTTAATTATATATTTAATAACTAAACCAAATCAACTTGCATTTATCGACTAAAACCTTTCTTCTTTTATTTAGTTTTTAATACTTYTTCAGAACTTTGGCTACAGGCTAGCACCTAGCTGAGTTTCTTCTTCTGCTTATTGGCATTTGTTGAGCAACTACGTGACACATTACCACCACCAAGTGGTCGAAATCCGTATTGCAACTAAGCTTTTCATTGATAGCAGTAAGTTACGAGGTCCCATGGCCCTCATAGTCCACAGGTGCAAAACTGAAAKTTTTTCACAGCCCGCCAGGTGGTGCGCGAGGCCCAGCGATGGGCCGTGGCCCCATGGTTAAGAATCACTGTTAAATGGTACTAGATAAACTTATTACTATTTTTTCCGTCACAACACTGTGTAGCACAATGTCGATTCCAAATAAGTTGGGATATAATTTGAAATCACAATCCTTAATTTCCAGATCTAATCAGCCCATATTTTATTCCAAGTAGAACATAAACAACATATCAAATGTTGAAACGCACATTTTATCATTTCATGGAACGTATGAGCTAGTTTCTCATCTTCACCAATCTGAAGTTGTTTGTCACAAATTTGCATCGAGTGGTTAAAACAGCTGCTTGGAGGCGTGTGCAGTGGTGCTGTAACCCAAATCATGTCACAGACATTTCATTACAACTGAAGGGAAGCATGTCAGTCCTATCAGAGATTGTTTGATGGAAACACAGTTCATAAACCAGACAGTAAATATGCTGCAAACCAAGTTCAGGGGGCAGAAGGAGGTAAAACAGAGTGTGTGTACTCTTCTTCAGCCTTGCACCGCTTTAAATAGAAGCATGTGATGCTAAATGATGTCTGTAGTTGTCTGCGCCCTCAGAAGCCTGAACCCTCTCCTTCCAGGAGCTCTTCATCGCTGCTGTCCAGCAGCGTCCTGTCAAACAAAATGTCCATCAGCTGAGTCGGGGGATTGGCAGTCTATTAACATGACGTAGTACAACATCACCGCTACACTCCGACCTCTGTGGACAGAGCTGCTCTGGTGAAACAGCCGTGTTTTGTTGAGGTTACACAAACACAATCTGATTATGCTGTCCACCAGCACAGCCGTGGTTAGTTCACTCCGAGGCGCTTTGTTGTGGGCTTTCTAATCCAGCCGCAGCGGACCTGGCGGGAAGCAGTGGTCAAGGGCGTCGGATTCTGTTAATTGCTTCTCAGGGAAGGCGGACGTGGCCGGTGTGCAGAAAGCTTCACAGATACCGCCTGCCATTGTTGGTTGTCTGCACAAAACAAACAAAAGAAACCAAACCCAGAGTGGAAGATATCAGGAGGTCCACCTTGAACACACACTCGACCTCTGACTGTAATTTTATTCTCTTCTTTTCCTTCAGCCACACAAGCTTCTCTGCACCTCCTTTCTTTTGTCATCAGAGCCGCACACACACATCATGTCCACATTATAAACACATCAGGGTTTTATTCACTCAAGCATTACAGCTTCATTTACCATGAAAAGAAACCGTTAAAGGCTTAACAGACTGAATTTAGTCATTTTAACCAATGAATCGATCTGAGTTAAGTCGTGTGAAAAGGAGAGTACGTCGTTCAAGATTTCACAATATGATGACGATCAAGTCTTAAATGAGATTAATACAACCTCAAAAACTACACAAAATACAGAAGAAGTGTTTAGAATGAAGTATCCTGGCATATATGATTTTACCACAGCTTGTCAGAGGATAATACAAAATATAGTAAAAGGAATTAGAAATGAAAAATCTTTAGAAGATTGGCCTTTGTGTGGATAAACATTCACAACTATTAAATGTTTTATCTGTCCAAAACGGGTCTCTCTCGTTAATGAGACTGTATGTGTCACTGGCACTGCCTGTATATACAAAGTAAAAGTAAATTAAAAGGAAAATACTAACTTACACAAGTGGAGAGAAAAGCTCATGAAA
>CM047982.1:31565851-31584732 GCA_026261665.1 Melanotaenia duboulayi
AAATCCGATTAATTGTGCAGCCCTACTTCGCAGGAGTCGAGTCTGACTCTGGGGTTCCAAACAGGACAAGGGAGATATCGAACCCTTGCCTGTTCCACCGGCTGCAAAGCCGATAGCCTTGCATGGCACATGCAGCGGCTCTTTAAACCCGACGCAACAGTGGATCTGCATGACGTTTGTAGAAGAGCAGCTGCAAAGCTGGGCATCGAATGGCCTGAAACTCTTAATGGAGACCACCATGTCCCGCTATGAGGAAAAGAGGCTCCCGAGAGCAAAATTCTAAACCAATCAGCTGTTGCCCGTCTTCCCGTGATGCCTGGAGGAAGCAACCCGGGATGCGTGCTCACTGAACCCGTAATCCTCTTTCCACCAAGAATCTCATCCAGGGATGGTCGGCGCTTGACTGGGCTGATATGGAAGAAAGGGTTTATTTAAGACGGCTTTGCTGCTTGCGTTGGTTTCAGCTTTACGCATTTATGTGGACAGAACAGCTAGGTTCAGGAAATCAGAGCAGCTGTTCGTGTCCTGGGCTCCACCCCACAGAGGGAAGCGCCTCACTAAGCAGAGATTGTCTCACTGGATTGTGGGCGGCATTGCAATGGCATACAGTAGCAATGGGTTACAGCCACCTACAGGCTTGCATGCTCATTCCTCTCGTGGGATGGCTGCATCCTGGGCTCTGTTTTTGGGGGCACTTCTGTGGAAGACACTTGTTGGATGTCACTGCACCCTCACTGTCTCAAACAGTGTTGGGCGTGGGAACCGTGTCTATGTGGACTCTTAAAGGGTCTTTGAGGTAAGCCTGTCTGGCATACAGGAGTCTCTATATCCCATAGTGAGATACCAAAAGAGAACTTTAGGTTAAGAAATTAACCCCGGTTCTCTGAAACATGAGTGAGGTATCTCACCAGACCACCCTCCTTGCCTGGAGCAAGGAAGAGGAGTGCTTATATAACTAGACTAGAAAGAGATGGTCACGCCAAGCTCTTATAGTGGGAGGAAGCCCCTCTCTTATGGAAAAAAGCCTCCCTTCTACCAGTCATATTCCCAGTGCCCACAGCTTTGATCAAACTTAGGCAGATCTCTCTGAACCAAAGAGGCGTCACATCAAACAGAACGCTCCAATCAACTTCTATAGATCACCGCTTGTTGCACTTCCTGATTTTCCAACAATAATCAGAAATTGGAGGGAGATCAATCTCTGCCAGGGCTGTATTGTGCTGTTGGAGGGCTCATAGACCTGTAAGAAGGCAACTGGAGGTTTCTATAGCGGATCGACACACCATACAGACTAAAAGACTTAATAAGTCCAGCTGTGTGGTTTGTGGCCTTGTGTCTCTCTGTAGCTGTTTGATGGGCATGACATTAGACCATGCAATGTCTATAACACCAAATATCAGTCAGGGTTTGATTAAATAGATAATCATTTCCATTAAAAATGGTGTTTGAGAGCTTTTCAAGTAAAACTGCTTGTGTTTAGATAATTAGACCTCCATCCATGGGTAGCCACTTTCTTGTAATAAATACCAGAAATATGTCGTACGTTTGTGTCGGACTGAATGTTTTTTTTAATCTCTATCAGCATGTTGACGGCCGTAACGCGGTGGAAGCTGTTTTTGCTGTGAGTGGGTGGCTGAATAAGCCAGCCTCCTGCCTGTTTGTGTTTCTGCAGTCATAAATAGCAGATGTTTGCTGCAGATTAGTTTACCTCGAGGCTGCAGGTCAGCACCTGCAGTGATGAGTAAATCTATGGTCCTCCATCTGCTGAGTCGCTCATCATATCTGTCGTCTTTGATTCCCACTGATGATTTTTTTTTTATTTAAACCTCTGACCTTGCACATCTCCTTCGTAGCTTCCTCTGCCAGTTTGCGTTGAACATGTTCCATATGTTTGCCTCCGAGATCAGCAGTGGGATGTTTTCCTGCATCTCTATCTGAACCTCCTCTGCATTATCTAATTATATCTGCCTATTTACGTCTGGCAGTCTGTAGGAGAATCTTGTTCACTTGTTCACTTCACTTGCACACATTGATTATTTTGCTAATGTTAATCCCTAATTTTACTTTAGTTGCTGCTCTTAAGTCTTCTGAGGAATAAGTCCAATCAGAGGCCAAATAATTGGTCTAAATCTGGGTTCAAGTTCACTTCTACTGGAACAAGTGAACTCAGGATCAATTATAAAGAGTAAGACACTAAAAAAGAGATGACTCTTCAGTATGCTGCCCTGTTTCTGAGCAGTATGAAATTGGGTATATTACCCTTTAATGTAGGTTGTGTCTAAGTCAGCTTTATATGTATCGTCCTAGTTCACCACATCATCTCGAGGGACTTTTACACAGTCCAATTCAGTCTACTCCATTGTAGTTAGTTAGAATCCAGTTACAAACCACAAAAAAATCATTATATAATCCAAAATAGCCCAGTTTATAATAATTTTGTTAATATAAACCAGGGGTCCTGGAGGGCCACAGTCCTGCACCCTAACCCTCCCAATATTATCATATTAACGCGATAATATGGTTAATAACCGTAATTTAAGTGTCACAATTATCTTCAGAGGTATCACAATAAACTGGTAATAAATTGGGAGCCATTGAGGCCATTACATAGTCCGTTAGAGCAGAGAAATTTGTTCTCTAGAAAGAAAATGAGGCCATTTTGTTCTCACAGCCCTGATATGTGAGTTTCTCGTGTGTTGTCTGATAAATGTTGGGTGGTCAGAAGTTGGCCTGGTTAATGCGAACAAGTGGGAAGCGAAAAGCTGATTTCCATTTTTACATTGATGTGAAAGATTCAACAAGGTTGAATGGATCATTTTAAAGAACTGGTCGCGAGGAAGAATGAAAATCTGGGCACGTGGCGTTTAAAGACGTTTAAAGACATGGCTACCACCCCACACGCAAGAACAAGTACAATTAAACATACTTCTTGTTCTTGCAGAATATGAAACAGCCTTTATAAGCCTGACAAAGTCGTCAGTATCTCTTTGTCTTAATGTTTGAGAAGACTGACAGCTTTTTTCCTCTGTCTGCAGTCACCTGGACAACCATCACCTGTGGGACCCCAATGATTTTGCAGTTTCCTGCTTCAGAATCATCATGTACTCCATCCAGGTAGCGTACACAGAGGACATTCACTGCAAGAAGAAAGCTGTTCATTTTCCTGATTTCTGGTTTAATGGACTGTTTTCATTTTAGGGGCTTAATGATCCATTTAAATAAATTCTCATTTTCAGAACAAATGTTGTAATATTATTAGAAGAGTTTTCTAACAGCGTGTCCACACAGAGGCGAAGTTAGGTGTATGTGCTGAGTCCCAAAGTGAAACACAGTGAAAACACCACTGTTTCATTTCATGTTTACAACCCGTTTGCATCTTTCCTGAACATTGACGCCATAGCTCCACCTCTCCCCTAACCCACATCCACAAACCCCACCAGCAGATACAACAATAGAGGATTACAGTGTTGTGTTGATGCTCCAGAGGTTACTGAACATCATCAGGCTTTTACATACTTTGTGTCAGTCTACACGAATGCCTCTTTTTTTATTTGATTCTGCAGCATGGAGTCTGCAAACAAAACAAAGAAAAAAAAAAGTTTTGTAATAATGTTTTATCTCTGAATAACTACATTACGACCATTGTGGAATTAAACAGAAAAGGAGTCAATAATCTCCAGTTATATCAGCTCTGGACCAATAAAAAGTACGTGATGGAGATAATTCACATAAATCTGTGACTTGTCACCCTGTGCAGGACGAACCTGCCACGCAGCTCCAGCGCAGATTGGCATGTAGCGAGCAACACACTGCATTTTAAATCTGTCCACTTCAACAAGAGATGGCAAATTGGCTCACAGGTTGGGCCGAAGAGCAACTGCTGGAATTATCCGGCGAAGGTTTCAGCAGGTTAATCATGAACGCTTCTGGTCCTCAGTCTCTCACTGCTGAAGCCATGCAGCATATTACAAACCTCTCAGACTTTTCCACTTTGACTGCAACAAAAAAATGAAAACCAGGCTTTTTTTACAAGTGGAGGATGAGTTTGTTTGTCATCCATCACTCCAGGAATAAATAAACAGGCTCACCCTTCTCACTCATTCAGGGAGTTATTGCTGTGAGTGATCAGTCTTTCATAAAGTTTATAGTACAAATATTATAGACATAGCTTCATTATTTTATAACATAATAGTTTGCAAAAGAGGCAATAATGCCATGAGCCAAAAGTTGAGTCACTTTAAAGTTTTTTTTCTTTTGAACCGGGTTTGTTTGCCGTTTCTGCTACGAGTCGTTATCCTGAAAGTTTTTTAGCTTTGGTACATGAAAATGACAAACACAGTGGGGTTAAATTTGAATTGAAATAAAAACAAAGCTGTTTAACAATACTCAAATACAGTTTGTAAAAGTTAATTTTAAGTTATAGCTCATTTATATTAAGTTTAGAAGTAATGGTTCCTATCAACGGGGGTCGGCCATGGTACAGTTTCTGCAGTGTAAGGGGTCCCTGGCCTTTAAAGTTTGAGAACCCCTGAGTTTGATCTAACTGGTAACAACATACTAAACAACTGTGTGCAGCGTGTCGTTGTGTACGAGGTCCTCACAGCTGCACTAAAGATAAATACAAGACGATGTCTGGATCGAAGCAGGAGCCACCAGAAAAACCATCTTCCTGTTTAACTGGTCGCTGTCCCGGGATTTTCCAAGTGAATCCCAGATGCTTCCACAGATAAAACACAATCACTGTTTATCTGCACACGACTTTATGTCTCACATGTTTTATGTGTGAGTACTGTATTTTTGATCTGTCCGGGGGTTGTGTCAGTCTCTCTCTTTGACCTGAAAGCGATGTAAAAAACAAGCGCACCTCTGGATAATCCTTCATAGGCCCAGTGGTGCATCATTTTGCTGACAGGACCTTCTTAGAAAGATGAAATCCATCCCTAAGGCAGCAGCTTTTAATGTACGGAGGTCGATTTTACCTTCAGCAGCTTCAGAAAATCAAACATTATTAACCATTAATTCATATCCCAGTAATTAGCAGGCGAGAGACAGGTAGACCTGGACAGATCATCAGTCCTTCACAGGGCCGACACAGAGAGACAAACACTCACTCCTAGCGAGAGTTTAGTGGGACCAGTTAACCAAACATGCATCAGTCAAACTAAGTTCTGTAGGTTTTTGCTTTGTGAAGTCCCGTCCTTGTAGCTTTACATCAGTACACATTCAAAGAAGCAGATGTGGATTTCTACACTCACAGCAGCAGAAATGCTCCAGGATGTCACTTTTTAATCAGTAATGTGTCTCAGAATTCAAAGGAGCAGTAAAGGGCATCTTCTCTCTGTGTCTCCTTTTCTATGAGCTCCCCGGTGGGCTTTGACAGCCACAGTACGACCAGAACTCAGAGTTAACTGCTACCGCAGCCAGACGTCACCGCTTGGCCTCAAACAACCAGACCTGTTGGGACGGGAGCTTTAAAGCATGTCAACAGCTACTAATGCAAAAAGAAACCTCAGCTTGACATTTTGGGAGAATTGTTCATTCTTTTGCTTTACAGCTGTTAGTTGGATGAGGTGGCTTTATTTCATTTGTTGGAGGTGGGTTAATCAGCCAGTTTAGCTAGCTTAGCTTTTCTCTGTGTCACTCTGATGCACAAATCCATTCATCATAGTATGAGAGGGAAGCAAAAGGAAATAAACCAGGCTTTATTAGATCAGTCCCTTGAAACAAACTGAGGTCAGAGTCTTTAGTCAGAGAAAGGTGGATTGGAGTCGAGTCCAGAAGAGTCCTTGTTAATGAATGAGGGCAGAGCTGAGCAGGAGGTTGACTGGCGTATTGGGAACATTGAGATTTGTGTGCTGTTTGAAAGTATTTTCCCCTGAAGATTTTGTTTTTTGGCTGAATTTGTTACCCCTGCCGAGGGCGTCGGCCTGTCTGTGTGTTAGCAACATAAACTAAAAAAGTTATGGACAGATTTGGATGCAGTTTTCAGGAAATGAGGAATAAGGAACCAGTGATTAGATTGTGGTGATGATCTGGATGGATTCTTCACTATGAGGAGATAGAACTTCTATCCATTAGAACTTCTAACTGAAAAAGATTCTCCACTATCACTGGCATAAAAAAAGTGGGTCCGGCCAGTCAGAGGAGTTTTTATATATTTATAAATATCAGAGAGCAAACAGCACTCTGTGAGCCACTTGGGTCTAATGACTGTGAACATGCTTTAAATGTCTGTTTTATCTCTGATTTCTCCAGGCTCAACACTCCCACCACGTCATCCAGCAGGTTCTGAACCACCTGGACAACCACAACAAGAACACACCGCGGGTCAGAGCCGGCATCGTCCAGGTGCTGCTAGAGACGGTGGCCATCGCCGCCAAGGGCTCTGTAGGTGCGTCAAATACATGTACCGGATCCCTCAGTGTCATCAACATGACATTATTTAGCTCAAAACCATCAAAAGGAAGGTTGTTAATGTGGGAATTTTCCAGTTTGCAGTGACCTCATAACACAGACTGCACCATTAGTCCTGAATGTGAAAGTAGCTGTAAACTGCATCCATGTGATAAAATACAGTAGAAGATGGTTAAAAACAGAATGATGCAGGCAGGCTTCCTCTGGTTAAACCACACTCTGAACATCTGTGTGTAATAATAATAATAATAATAATAATGTTTGAAGCGTCTTTCAGGAAACCCAGGTTCATTTTACCATTCAGATCAGCAAATCAAAGTAAACAAATACAGCAACAAAAGTTAAGCAAATCAGTTAAACAGAAACTAAAGAAGTGAAATAAAAGAGTGAAAGCAGCAGAAATTCAGCAGACTGACAGATGAATTGAAGAAGGGTTAAAGGTTTTGGCATAGATGAGCTTTGAGATGAGATTTAAAGAGAGGGAGGGAGTCAGCATTACGGAGGTCAGCAATTCCACAGTTTGGAAGCAGAGCAGCTAGAAGCCCTGGTCGCCATGGTAACAAGACGAGGAGCAGAGAGGGAACGACGACAGGGATGGCAGTGTGGACCCGAGCGGACAGGTATGGAGGAGCAAGCTGATGGATGGCCCTAAAATGTAACAAGAAGCGTTTTTAAAGGATTTGGGAGTCTATGGAGTATTTTTGATGTAGACTGAAAAGAAGGACGTTACAGTTGTCAGGCTGGAGGAGCCCAGGCTATGGACCGGGGTGAGGGAGGAGTGAAGAGGGTTAATGATGTGAAGATGGAAGCATGCAGACCGAGTTCTGTTATTGATATATTGACTCTAAACCCGAGGGGAAGGGGAGGTGAAGAGCTGCAGACAGAGTGAGAAGCTGTTAGTTTAGGAAAGAGTCAAAGGTCTACAGATGAGCATGAACTCCGTTTATTTGCTCTTAAGTTTGAGGAAACTGGAAGAAAACCAAGACTTTAGGTTGTGTAAAGAGTCGGAAAGAGAGGGAGGTGGGTTTATAACTGCACGTCAGGGAGGACAATAGTGACCATGTAGAACAACACATGCCCATAATGAGATCATTAACGTAAACAACGGCGCTGAGCTTGAATAAAGAAACACCGACAGCCTGGTGTGACTCCAACCGTGGCCACATTAGACCAGGTCCCACTGAAAAACTGCAACACTTGGGATGATTTTACAGACCTTCTAGATTCTTTAACACACTGTTTCTGATTTGTAAAACATATATTCTAACTTTGAGGCTTGTTTTACTTATTTATACTGTTGGCATGTAGAGCACATCAGACCAGGTCCCGTTTAATAATATTAGAGTAAATGAAAGAGAAAAAAACAAGACGAGGAAACACCAGATGGAAAACAGCATCAGCTGTTCAATCTAGACAGAAAAAAACAGACAACCAACTGCTACACCTGTAAGCAAACAGACAACCAACTGCACCATCTTCAAGTAAACAAAGAGGACAATCATCGGGAGCACCTATAGAAAAAACCGACAAGCTGGAAGAAAATCATTAATAATTAAATTAAACTCATAATAAGAATAATAATAATTAAACTCACAACACGACACCGTGACGGTCTCAGCATGCAGGTTAGTACAAGTGGGGGTAAACCTACCGGCATGAATAGTGAAGCTTCAGCAGCTGCTCTTAACATGTACAGAATGTTGTTTGGAGCAAAAATGTCTGTACTCTGTTAAATATAGCTCGATGCATCTCGTTTAAAAGGAAAGAAGTATTTCCAGAGGAAAGCAGTAAATTAGATTTCTTTGTCTCAACCTGCTGGAAACGGTCACGGCTCAAACGTGTTCACAGCAACTCCTTCCTCTCCTGATTCTGCCTTTTATTTCAGGGATGTTTGGAAAATGATTCATTTTAACGAAAATCTTCTATTTGATAGTCAAGAATCTTAATAAATAACAGCAGATTTGTTCATTTACCTCTTAAAACATTAATAAAGTAATAAAAGGGCCAGAGGAAAACCTGGTTTCCGTTTTTGTGCAGTTTCCACAAAACCTGATCCCCTTTCCATCAGAAAGTCTTCCTGGTTGTTTCTCACATGACGGGAGGAAAGTGAGCGTGTCTCCATGAGGCTGAAGTGTTTGTGATCCTGTTGTTTTCCATCTGCTCCTCTGTGGCTTTTTTCTGAAGAGGTGTTTGCATGTGCTAATTAATTACTAATTAAATAAGTACGGAGGTTGTCACCCCAAGAAGAGCAGAACAGAAACAAATCAGCAGAAAACTCATTTTCATTACATTTCCTGTCAAGTTTTTTCCATTTCACGGTTAGATGAAGGTGGAAAATAAACCTTCCACTGTGGCGAGATGATTACCACCCTGCTGTGTGTTGAGTTAGACACAAACTTGTGCATCATAATGTTTTTTTTTGTTGTTTTTACCTGCAACCACCTGTTTTACTGTCTCTGTCTGGGAAAACACAACCGTCCGTCTGGACAGGGATGATCCAGGAGTCCAAAAGATGCGACGTGTTCAGCCTCGAAAGTGAAAACCCGACTCCTCCCAATCTGTGGCTGGGTACAGTATGATCATGTTTTAGACTGAGCTGACGGTGCTACAGGTTACTGCAGCCCCCCCACCTGCCTGCCATTTGCAACCAGCATTTATTTAAAATCTCAGGGGAAAAAAAGGAACATTTTCTCCTTCAATGGTATTTTTCCTCTGTTTGGAATAAAACTGAAGACATCGTCCACAAATGTGGAGACGATTCATCTTCACAGATTACAGCTGGTCTCATTCAATCCTTAAAACTCCACTAGATCGCCAAAATAGTCATTATTTACCACATTTTCATCATAAGAAGATCACTCACTACTGGAAATTATGATAAAGCCACTTCCTGTCAAATTTTCCACCAATCAGAGAGCTTAGATTGACAGTAACGTCCAATCAGGAGCAGCCAAAGATCAACCAGTGAGCAGAAAGTTCTATGTGTGTCTGAAAAGAAGAAAAATAATGCTCCTCTATGGCTGGAATAAAGCCAAGAAGACGTTTCTGATGCTGCTGAGCTGGAGTTGGTTTAGTGAGGACAGCAGGTAAATAGTAGCAGGAATAACTGGAAATGAGGAAAAAGTGGAAACATGGAAAAAGTCTCTGTTGTGTGTTTGTTTCAAAGCCATTTTTTCTTCTCCCGAAAGCCAAGACTTGAGAGAATGATGCCGATGAGAAAAGACTTGGTCACTGTTGATCTGTGTTTTATTTCTGTTATAAATAAATTCTGCTTTCTTCTTCTGGTCGGCCTTTATGCTACTATATCTATTTATACATTCATTTTACATCATTTTAGCCTCGAAATCTGACAACTGAGGCTGGAAACATCATGATGCTGACTGGGATTAAAAGGTTCAGCTTCTACACTAAACAAACATGCAAGAAATGGCTTGGAGTTTTAAGGGTTAAGAATGAGCATTTCAGGCAAAAACACTGTATGAACGGTATGATTCGTCTTTTCCTCCCGGAAAGTAAAAGTGTAAACCCGGACACGTCTCCTTTAACAGGACTTCAGTTTTGTTTCAGTAGCGCCGAATATTTCCAGGCGTCACTTTAAAGAGTTTTAGATGATAAATAAAACAAATAGATGTTGTTTTTCAAACCAGCAATCCTTTCAAATCCAGAACTAAAATAAATGAGTTTGTGTTTTAAAATGGACCTGAGATGCACGGAGTGACCAGAAACCCAGAAACCTGGAACAGCACGGAGCTTAAAGACGTTTAACTGCCACCACAACCGATTAGCTTCATTTCATCTCGTTTTTTCCTTTCATTTTATTTTCATTTTAAACTCGTTTTTCAGGCATGTTTAACTTTCATTTTCTCATGTTCTTATTATTTATTAAAATGTTCAAAAAGATTCAAATAGTATTTTTTTACTATCTTTAGTTTTTAAAGGTTATTTTCTTTTGTCTTGCCATTCCCGTGATCCATGTTAGTTTTAATTTGTTTTATTCTATTTTTATTTTTTGTTTTTGGTATATTTTTTCTTTCCTATTTTACATTTTTTATGCATTGTTTTTTTCCCTTTTTATTTTACGTTCAGCCACTTCTGTGATCCATCTTAGGTTTTTTATTTTTTAGTGTTTACCATTTAGCCAGTTCTGTTGGTCCATGTTGGGGTTTTTATTTAGTCATTATTATCTCATAGATTTAGTTTCATTTAGTCTCATTTACTCCTATTTGTTTATTTTATTTTAATCATTTTTTCCCGGTTTGTTTTGCTGCTTTTAGTCATTCCAGTGCTCCATGTTGAGCTCCACACTCCACACTGTTACTGGAGGATTCCTCCTGTTTGGGTTTTCTGTACTTCTGGTCGCTCGGTGTGCTGAGACTTTGGGTCTGAGGGGGGGCTGCAGTTTTTGGCTGGTAGTGTGTTAGTGTAGCAGTGTGTAGAGCAACTCCCAGTCTGTGCAGTAGTGCAGTAAAGAGTGAAGTAAATGTTAGTTTCAATGTTCTCGTTGCAGATGAGCAGTTTGATGCTGCATCTCTGAGCCCCCGGGTGGGGTTAGCCTAGCTTAGCACAAAGCAGAAAAAAGTCTGACCTTATTCACCGAGGGACAATCAGCTTGACTAAAATACTGAAATGATTAACTTTTCTGCACGTTTAATCACCGTGTCTGCGTTTCTGAAGACACTTTAACTTCTGAGGTCTGTTCTTACCTTAATTTAGCTTCATGATTCATGTAACTAAAATCAGTGTCTGGCGTTTCCTCCTTACACGTGTTTTAAAATGACTTGTGTGCTCTGTGGGTTGAGGCCTCGCAGGCAGTCGGTGGACGAGCCAGTCGGCACTGATTGTATGATAATCTGAGGTGTTGCTTTCTGTGTCAAAGCAGATCAGAACTCTGCTGATGTTACTCTGCACTGCAGTTTGTTCAGTGTCTGCAGGCTCTGAAAGGCTGAATTCAGATCCACAACAAAAGACACACCACAACAGCCGGTACTTTTTCCTGCCTGCCACAAAACCTTAATACTATCATTTATAGTAAATTTGACTTTTTCCTTCCAGTCAGCACCATCAGACCTGAAGCAACCGATGCTGCTACTGTTTACTGAAGCAGCTTCTTTTCTTATGGGAAAACTTGATTTATTTTTATTTATTTATTGTTTCAGGCCCTGACCGTTGCAGCTGTTATATTGCAGCACTATGAAATATTGTAAGATAAAGTAAAAGTATACTGAAAAATATGCATAAATCTCAGTCAGTCATTAGTTCTCAGGCCTCTGTAAACACAGGTTTTCCATCTTTCTGCTGTCGTCACTGCAGCGATGGAAGCTGAACTTGTGTCATAAAGAAATTAATTTCAAATCAGTTCAGTAAGAGAAATCGTGTTATTTATTTATGAATAAAGATAAAAACAAAGGAGCTGAAGAAGCCTCTGACTGAACACATCTCTCTGCAAAGCAGGTCTCTCTTACCATAACAGACTTTAAAAAGATATCCTGCAAACACTGAAGAGCTGAGCTTCCTCAAGTAGTACAGTGGGAATATTGGGTTTAAATGTTTATGTGGCGTTAGAAAATGGACCCACATGAAATCACTGAAATCTTTTCCCACCTTTAATGTGATCTATAACCTCTTCCATTCAATTCTGATTAAAATAAAAATGTCAGGAGAAGATAAAGCATAAAAAATAGCTGGTTGCATCAACAGAGTTTATCACATCTTGAAGAATCTGCCCTTTTTTCCTCAACTCTGTCAGATTGTGAGGAATCTCTGGTGTTCGGCCATCTTCAGACTTAAGTTATCAGAGGTCAGTGACAGAAAAATGGCATTAAAAACAGTTTCTATTGGTATCTACTCATTTTACTAAAAGAATCTTTATTCTCTTAGAATGACTCATTTATATCTGCTGTGGATCCACATACATGGAAGCTGCCACTGTTTTTACTACGGTGGCTCAGAATGGACACACACATCTGTGTGAAGCTTTAAAACTGCAGTACCGTTAGCGAGAGGACCTTTTGAGACAAGTGATGCCTTAAAAGGACCATAGAAGAAGAAGGTGCAGACGTACAGTGTTGAAGTAGTTACCAGCAGAACCGTCATCGAGCGCTGGATCCACTCACACGTAAAGACATCTTTGTGTGGAAGGTCGTAGCCTGTCTTACAACCCCTCTCCATTGTCCAGACATGTGGAGCAGACACAACCAGATGTTGCTCCTGATGTAGCTGTAGGTCTCTCCAGCCTCTCTGACCAGTTTCTGCCTGGCAGGACGTCCAGTTCATTGCAACGATGTCCCATATTCCCTCCTTCCTGATGACTGTCTTTACTGCGTTCCAGAGTAGATCCAATGCTGTGGAATTTCATGTGGACCTTTCTCCTGCCTGATATCTTCCCCTGTGATGCTTTGTCAGCTGTCTGTGAACTACGACTTTCACTGTAGCAGGAAAGTAAATCAGCTTATTGTAGGTTTTTTTTTTATTTTTAATTGGTGTTCAGTTGAGTTAAACAGGTCACAGATCACATTAAAGGTGGTAAAAGTTTTGAGGTGATTTATCTTTTAACATAAAACAAAAACAGTGTTAAAACGCTCCGTAAAGTCTGCTCCTCAGCTTGGAAATAAAGTTTGGTTCATTTTTGGTTCAACTAAAATCCAACTTGATCTCCTTCATCCTGTTTACGATGAAGATGAGGTAATTGTTCCCACATCATGCTACCGAATGATCTCTGGATTTCATTTCAGGTTATTTAAGGGATTTTTCATTTTAACTTAACGAGAGACCCCGAACTGGGGAAGTTCACTGATAAAACAACCTGGTGTCTCAGAGTAAACACGACACTAAATCCAGTTTTAAAACAACAATTTCAACCTTAAAGATGCTTCCATGAAAATAAAACACGATTTTTCTGGAGTCGAATGAAACAAGCAAGTAAAAATGAACTGTTGAATGTCACAGATAGTTTTCTTTGGCTAAGATACGAGAAACCTGATGCTTCCGGCTGTTAGCGGTTTGTAATCTCCCTCCATGTCCTGGTTTGTGGCGGCAGGTCCCACGGTGCTGGAGGTGTTCAACACTCTGCTCAAACACCTGAGGATGAGTGTGGACTTCGAGCTGGGCGACACCTCCAGGAGGAACTCCAGCAGCAGCGTTTCATCCGTCCGCGGGAAAGAGAGCGAGGAGCGGATCGTCCAGAACGCCATCATCCAGACCATCGGTACGACGTTCCGTAGTATTCCACAGTCATTTAGCAACTTACATCTGAAGATGGTTAGACAGTGGGAGATGGAGGCCCTGCCAGCTGCACCATCCAGCCGCTCTATCTCTCTGTTAAAGCCGAGGCTCGCTTCATAGTCTGTAGACCTAACAACCTTTGAGTTTCATCTCTCTCGTCACCCTTTCAGGCTTTTTTGGTGGAAATCTGCCTGACTACCAGCGAGCTGAAGTCATGATGTTCATAATGGGAAAAGTGCCTGTGTACGGGACCCCCTGCCACACTTTGGACACCGTAAAGATTGGGTGAGTCACACATTCGTAATAAGTGGCGTTCCTGCATCCTGAGCTCATCCACCTATCCATAGAGAGCAGGATAAATAATAATAATAATAATAATAATATAGAAGCCATGGAAATGAATCAGAAGCATTCACAGCCATTGCATCAGTTCATTAAATGTCAAATAATGTTTATAATACTAATGTTATGACAGTAATAGAACCATCCAGTTCTAAATGTATCAGCTGCATGCGTCTATCTATGAAAAACTAAACTTGTCTCTCTGTGCTCAGCTGACTTGACTTTGTAATGAAACCAATGTCCTTTGATTCCTTTCATATGAACATCTTTTCCACAACGCCTTGATTTTACTTTCTGCTTACTTGGAATAAAACAACCAGATAGCTATAATTATTCTTTTTTCTGCCATTTAAACTGACTTCAATCGGGACCCCCCCTCCACACACACACACACAGGGGATATCGTCATTAGCACACACCCACTATGAAGCTAATAAGCATAATTGTCCAGTATTTTCCCCGAAGAAGCAGAACAAAGTTTTACATGTTTTTTTTTAACACAGCTGAAGAATCTTTGACTTCTAAAGAAATAAGATATCCGTCTGAACATCTACGTCATGGTGATAAGCACTAGCCTACAAAAAAATAAGAAGAAATCTGGCATAAACTCGACATAAAATACTTGGCTATTTCTCTAGCAACGTTACATTACGTTCTTTGTAATACCGTAACTCTTGGAACGTGGATGCTATCGATGTAATTCAGTCGGATTTTTAAAGCAGAGAAGTGCAGCTTTGTGCCGGTATGCGGTACGTTACGGTACCGCAAAGGGCCGCACGTCCCCTGTGTCCCCCCTGGGATTCCGCCCATGTTCGATATATTCATCCTCCCCTAATGGGAAACCTGGACAACTTGTAACACTGGACTCTAAGATCCTGCTAGCAGTGGTGTGTCGAGTGAAAACTCCCTCCGTGTCCTGACTTCCCCTCTTAGACGCCCCTCCCTCCCCCCAGGTCACTGAGATGGAGGGAAAAAAGAAGCAGAAACAAATCCCTGAGGCATCAGCAGTGCGAGAACAAATAATCCAAAATCAAATGAACACCATCCTCCTCCTCTTCAACCTCACACACTTACAGGACATCTCCCTTTCTTCTTCTTCTTGCTTTATGGCCGTAGGACAGAGGTTTGACTCTGCAGCGACGGGGTGTTACTGACTGGAGCTCCGACTGTGTCGCATTTTATCTGAGTATCAAACTGTCAACGTCCATGAGCTTCAGCTGCTTCTTCCTCAACATTTTCCCTCCTCATTCCTTCGGTTAGAAGCTTTTTTTCTGGAACGAAGACTGGACTGAGAGTGAGGGAAAAAGCAGATGCACCTTCAGGAAGCTGGAGAGCTGTTGATCTAGACCACTTTAAAAGAGTACAACCGTGTCTGGCTGCTTTCAGATGAAATGAGGGGCAGTCAGATTTTTTCATGTGAAACACGAAACGTGTAAAATCTTTTTTTTTTGCTTTCAGCTTATCATGGCTTCTGACTGGAAGCTTATTGTGTGGTTTGACTTGATCAGCTGAGCTTCCGATAAAAACCAAAGATGCCGTCTGACATTCCCTGGATTAAGTGACGGGTTCAGACTCAGGTTATAGATTTGTTTTGCAGTGAGATGACATTCATTTATTCATACATACTAAAACAAAAATAAAACAACACAATGAGCCCAAAAGAAAGAGAATAGTTGCATAAAGTGCTAAATAACGACTAAATAAAACAACCTTTTAATAAAACAAACAAAAAGCCTGCAAATAAACATTCAACCAGCTTACGTTAAATATTCTTTTTGTTTTATTCCGTAAAAAATAAATAAATAAATACAACTTTAAATTTTACAAAATACTCAATAAAAAGGACCAAAGAGATGGAAAATTTTATCCACAGGTGAAGACCATAAACACGACAAGATGCTTCTTCAGTTTCTGCTTCAGGAATAACAACAGAAAAGCTGAAGGATTTCCACACGTCTGTGTCACGTATGAAGACAGACCATGAAGTGGTCGTTTCCAGACGTATGAAAGACAAATGTTGGATAAATCGTGTCATGCCTGCTGACAGTTTGTGTTTTTATGTGTGACTCAGGCATCGAGGTACCAAGAGGATCCAGACGATGCTGCTCAGCTCCCTCATCATGGTGAGTTTCTCTTTACCGGTTTACTCTGACTGGTGGACACAACCAGCCCGGGAAGATGATTTTAATCAATACAAAGACTGATCAGCTGTTTGCAAAGCTACTTTCTCTCTTTTCTTCGTCTTGATGACATCTTTAGTCATGTGACCTGCGTAGCTGGTAAATGATCAGAATCACATGTAAATCCCATGTGTTCCAAACCTCTGTGCACGCGTGTCTTTTTGTGCTCGATTGCATTCAGAAAAGGCCTCAAATACCCAGATATGGTAAGAAAATGTCACGTGTAGGTTCTGTTCCTGCCCAGAAGAGAGAAAAAAGTGCTAAAGCATCGAGCTGCTTGTTGCTGACCAAACATCACTCTGCCAAGGCAACACAGTGTGTTTCACTATTAATTAAACACACTGTAAGACGGGGAAAATGGCTTGATCCAGCTCAGTGATGGTTGGGAAATGCCCAACCCATCTTCTATGTCAATCTGGAAAACACCTCAAATAACGACACAAACCTGAAAGGAGCTGTTTAAGTGGAGGTTTCTGCTCCGAGGTCACTCCGTGCTCTCGCCAAGCACACGACAGGTTCTCTGAAGACAGGACCACTATAGACCGTTATCAGTGACGTCACATTGCTTCTTTACGCTGCCATGATGGCTGGCAAACAGCTAGCTGTACTAGCAGAGCCAGAAATAAAGAATGTATGTGGATGCTTTCTATTTGCAGTTTCCATCTACTACATAAAAGTTGGTTTGTTCCACAAGGGATGTTTGGTAAAGGTTCTTCTGGAATCATATCAGTGCAAGAAGCTGCAGCCTCCTGAGCATACTGATACCGCATTGGCACTGTTTAAAGGCTGCAAGCAGAGCAATCCCAAATCCTTTTATCAGGTACTACCGCCTGGACGTGACTGCATCCTCTCTGGCCAGCTCAGTGTGGGCCTTCAGCTCCGTACAAGCCTCCGGGTTGGACATGTGGTGTCGAGGAATTCCGCTTCAGAGCATCTCTCATAGTGAAATACTTATAGAGAAAGTTAAGGTACCATTGTAACCTTGGTTCTCTGAAAACTGAGTGGAAGAAATTTGCTTGAGAATATCTGGCGTGGGGCTGCTGGGTGGGTTCCCCCCATGCCAGGCATTTGATTGTTTTTGACAGATGTGGTGTAAATTGTGCTTCCATGATTGGTCAAGCCAGAGGGCTTTTCCCATAATGAGATACCTCACTCAGTTTTCAGAGAACTGGGCTAACAATGGCAGCCGTATGCTGTTGTGCTACATTTACTTTCATAATCTCATCAGATTTTTCCAGAATTATTTAAAGACGTGGGTCTGTCTTAACTTCCAAGGTGGAAAACAAAGGAATATGTTGCAGGAGAAAGAGCAAAGCTGTGTTAGAGGACCTCGTCTAAAAGGAGCTGCAGTTTTTTTTAATTTCATCTCAACTTCTTTGTATAAACATCACTCTCCGCTTGATACGAGGAGGCTGTGCTTTTATGTTTTCTATTTTATGAACAAAAGATTTCCACTGTGGATAATTGGTCACCACCACCACCCACCCCCCGGAAAAACCCTCAAGCATGAACATAAACCACGGCTTTCCCACCTACACTAACTGGATTCCTGCTGAATAACTGAGAGATTTAAATGTAAAATGAAGCATTTACGCAAACAACCCATCAAGTTGCTTAAAAGATGAGAACCTTTTTAAAGCATGTTCCAGAATCTCATTTCATCACAAATATTATTTTTAAAATCAACTTTATGATTTTAATCACTAAAAGTTTTCTTCATCTTTAAGAGATCCTCATCTTACTGAGATGAGGAGGTACAGGTGGCATCAACACACCCACCAGTGATCTACTCTCACACACACACTTTTCCTGCTGTAGATTTCCATGCACGGCTTTATGTCGGCTGTCTGTCCTCGCCTCGCCTCGCTTCCAACTGCTTCTCCGTGCAGCTGCAGGAAGGGTGAAAGGTTGGAGTATTTATAACAGCGTGCAGCTGCAGATGGGGCTGAGCGGCGATGGGGGGGTGGGGGTGTCAACCAGAGTGTGTTTTAACAGTGTCAGTGTGCAAACTGTGGTGACAGGGCGAAGCCCAGACGGTTAAGGATTGCCAGTCAGGGTGAAGGTTAAAGCTGATTCACTGGCTGCTTCAGCTGTGAGGTGTGAATGGAACTGCAGGCTCTGAGCATAAAATACTGGAGGGTGGGGGGTCAAGCTAACTGTTGGAGGAGAATCACAGATGTATGTACCTGCTCAAACCTTGGTGCCCTTCAGTTTGTCCCACCTGCAAACTCAACCTGAAATAAATCTTAACCCCCACCCCCAGCCACTCAGACTGATCATAATTTGTCATGTCATCACTACTTGGAGCAGAAAAGGTCAACATCTGGCCAATTTCAGCTGTTTGTGAACTTAACCTTTAAGCTCTGTTAGAGGTGTTTCTCATCAACATCTCCTGTCTAGTAATCACTTTGCGCCTCTTCCTCACCTCTTCCTCACCTCTCTCCTCCACCTCAGGTGACCTCGGGCTTCAGGTCCAAGTCCATGGCAGCTGCGTTGCCTCCTTCCTTCCTGGACCCGCTCTTCTCCATCTCTCTGATGGAGGACAGCGAGCTGAGGCAGCTTGTACTCGAGATCCTTCACAACATCCTTGATCGCCATGACAACCGCGCCAAGCTCCGAGGGATCAGGTACAGCATTGATACACAATTACATTTAGAGTTTAGATTTGAATTTATTAAAGTTATTTTAAATATGTTAGTTTTTATTAGGGCTGTCAAATTATTC
>CM047982.1:31586151-31600263 GCA_026261665.1 Melanotaenia duboulayi
GTCTAAAGCATTTCCAGATCACTCTGCTGTTGGTTCCAGCAGCTCTGGACGCTGGTTGCCATCAGAGCTGAGGTTTGGTGTCTCTCTTTGTTACAGAATCATCCCTAATGTTGCAGCGCTGAAGATTAAAAGGGAGAAGATTTCCAAACAGGACATTGCATTCATGAAGAAGGTAGAAAATCAAAGTTACTGCTTCCTCTAAAGCAGCTCTGCAGTGAAAAACTGTTGTGATTTAACCCACTGAAACTGGTCTAATCATCGGAATTCAATCAACCAAACACCACAGATAAATGAGAATAATACTTTTGAAGGAAATTTGACACAGTATGGTTTAATTTTTAGCTGTTTTTATGATTTGATGGGACACTTATTTCCCAGATGTTGCTATGAGTGCTGCTAAGATACAAACGCAGCGTCCGAGAAAAAATGGAAAAGCTGAAATAACAGTGAACACAGTTTCCTTTGCACATCCTCAGTTTCATTTAGGAAGGTCTGTGAGCTTATTGACCCTGACGGGAAGAGCCTGTTCAACATCGTCACCTGACATTTACTAACTGAGGCTCACAGCTGAAGTTGTTCACATGTGAGTCACAGCTGAGCAGCAACCTTTACCCTCACATCGAACACCTGGATGAAGCACTGCAGGGCCGGATCCACCGCACACATCACGCCCAGCATTGAGAGCAGATGAAGCCACCGCTGCCTCTTATCTGCTGCCAGAGGCCATTAATGGAATCTAATTGTAATTCATTAGTGGCGGATAGAAGTCACTGGCCTTCACTTTCCATTAACCTCTATGTCAAGCGTATGAATGCACGAGCCAGGCTCTGCAACGGCCACATTTATTTATTATATAGTCTGTCTGCAAGCTCCAGCAGCACAGGTCCTGGCAGAGGCTTATTTTTAGACTTATTCAGAATTAATTGGATTAATCTTTTCATTGGAATTTGCATTTTCAAGCCCAATAGCTTCACTTTACAGAGAGGAGCTGGAAAATATTATTTCCAGAACAGGGCCATTCATTCATTTCATTTGGAGATTATTTCCTCATGTAAAGCATCATGTTTTTCATAATGTTTGGTTTTTTAACAGTCTAAAATGGGTTTTAAAGTCCAAGTTGTGGGAGGATTTTTGTTAAATGGTCTAAAACTGAAAGGCAATAAGTTTGTTGTCACAGAAGACAAAGAAAGGCGATAAAGGTTTACAGCTGAGCAGCAGAATTAAATCAATGTTTCACTTGTTTATCAAAAAATAAAACATGTATTATTTTATGACGGCAGCATTATAAGAATAGAATACAAAGAAAAAATACTACATGATGCAATTAATACTATATACATACAGTTGACAAGTATTTCGATGAAAATGATAGAAAAGACTTGAGGCACTGAGAGAGCGCAGACCTGCGCCAAACCATTGTCTTTCTTTTTTCTTTTTTTAAATGATTGTGGGCATTATTTTTCTCCCTATCTCCATGGTCAGGCTGCCAGGTTATCACGTCTTTCTGGGCTTTTGTGTATTTTCGGTAGTTGGAAGAACAAACTTTTGTTGTGTGTGGAACAACTATGATTTTAGCTGCCGAGCACAACACAACTTTACGGCATATTTTTAGGAAACAAATCAAATAAAAAGAAAAATCTATGAGGATGAACGCTGAAAGGCCAATGGTGTAACAGTTTAGCAAACTTTTGCTTTTACCGGATGTTTGCGCCTGTAAAGAATCCTTTAAAAAGGCCTAGATTCAGGCTGTGATCCCGATCACCCCCAAAATCTAATCACTTGTTCCTTATTCCAGTTAAGAGATTTCCTGAAAATTTAATCAAAATCCACTCAAACTTTTTGAATTATGACAGATGCTGAAAACATAATCTCCACTTTGACAAAGGTTATAAAGTAAAATACTAAATACAGTTTACAGATAAATATCCAGACCAGCGTTCTGGACACGTCCCCCGTTAATAATAGACTCAGCGCATATGTTTAGCGGAGAGCCGCGACAAGTTGCTTCTGAGGCACTGCAGTGTGTCCGGTGTGGACCAAACCATTGGCTGTGAATAGCTGCGGAGAACGCGGCCCAGTTTGTTTTATGTAAAATTCCAATCAGATCTTGTAAAGGTATAGATGTACAGTAGAAAGCTTGAGCTGAGGTTCCCAGACCAGGCCAGGAAGTCCTGATAATTGTAGGCAGAAAAACTACTTGAAAACAGGAGAATTATCCTGTAATTCTAACATAACGGTACACAGACCAGACTTTATCATCCTACGATCACGGAATATCATCAATATATCAGATTTGTGATCGAAAAGCTTGTAGCTCTAAATTATTGCCAAGTAAATAACTTTAACACCGCTTCCTGATTGTTTGAGGATCTTCTCCAAGTTCAGAGTTGTTTATCCAGCATGTTTTCATGTTTTCCAACATTCTGATTACGTGTTTGCAGATCATTTAAATTCCTGATTAAAACAAGCCTTTGTGGCTCTGCCCTCATCTGTCATCGCTTACTTTAAATGTCAGCCAGCTGCTCTCGTTAACCTCTGCCTGGGTTCAAACTGTCAAAAACTGCAACTGTGATGTTTATCTGCAGCACGACTCCTATTAAAGACTGCTGGTTCACACAGTACATCCATTTTAACCCTGAAATCTCCAAGCCAGCTTCGGTCTGCTTGTTATATATACATATATATATATATGTGTGTGTGTGTGTGTGTGTGTGTGTATAGATGTATATATATATAGTCTAACATGTAGTCTCAGAAGTGGTTTTCAGCTGTAGGTTTATTCTGTGTTTCTCCACCGTCTTCCTCCAGCATGGCCAGCAGCTCTACCGTCACATCTATCTGGGCTGCAAGGAGGAAGACAACATCCACAAAAACTTTGAGCTGCTCTTCACCACGCTCGCCGTTCTGACTATCGAGCTGGCCAATGAGGAAGTGGTCATCGACCTCATTAGACTCGCCATCGCTCTACAGGTAATGCTGATGCTTTTATTATTTACATGATTATTTCTTCATTTCTGAAGCTTAAAATGACTGATTAGCTTCTGTTAGTATCCTCTACTTATTTAGCACTGAGGATTTGTTTTGATGTTGAAACACAGGAGTAAGGCTGGGCGATTAATCAAATTTTAATCTCAATTACGATCTGGTTTTCAACGATCAGAAAAATGAAATGATCCGATTATTTACTCCTTTGCAGTTTACTCTGCAAATCGAGCGCCGCTGGCATTGCGTCGACTCCTCCCACAGCTTTGGTGTTAAGCCAGGGCACACTTGTAAAGGAGATTCTTAATCTCAATGAGTTCTTTTTCTGGTTAAATAAATAAAATAAAAATGAAAACCCAAGTTGCAAACACCTCTCAAGTTAATTAAATAATCCAGCAGCTCCCAGGAACACAAAGCGATAACAAACGTTATAAACAAACATAACTTTTTCTCGACAAAGGCAAGTGCTTACTTAACACAGTGAACAACCCGGGACCACAGAGACGTGTATAAGCCTCGCGCAACATTTCAGTGATGCAGATTTTAATATGAAAATGAATTAGATCACACCAAGCAGAACATAGCTGCTGGTCTGGGAAAAACAAAAGTTACGTGGGACCTGGGTGGAAAGAAACTCGTCTGTATCACCACACTAGTCTGTAAATAATCCAGATCTTAATTTCAATCAAAACAATCGTGATTATCATTTTCCTACACTGAGTTGTTTGCTCTGAAGGACCCTTTAAAGTGATGGTGGTGTCTTTCTGCTGTTAGCCTGGAAAGCTCACGCATGTCAATTAAAACCTCCCGTCTGTGAGGCGAAGGAGAGGTGTTGAAAGAATTTGCACAAACTCTCTGTCACACTCCTACCAGCTGCTTGTTTGTGCTTCACACTTAGATCTTTACATTTCCTAATGTCACCTCGTTGCAGACAAAAGACAAACACATTTATAGTATCGTGCACACATTCACAGGGAAGAGCGCACTGAGGCTGACATGGAGGATCCTGGCTGGCCTACGGTGGTCACAAAAAGCACAGAAGGGCATCTTTCATATCTGTTTTTAAATGATAAAGTTCAAAATAATGGAAAATTATAAAGTTCATGTATCAAATTCATTGGACATTAGCTCTCCAGCTCACGTCAACAATACAGCAAAAAGAGAGAACAGCTTAATATCAAGCCAGATTTATACATTTACCAAATTAATACAGCTGTTTATGAAATTCTAAGTACAACCTTGATCCCTTCACCCCGTAACATGTAAGATATTGAAACTGAGACATTTCACATTTTCATGGGAAAAAAAATAGCTCATTTTGAATCTGGTGACACATCTGGCTGGAGAAGGCTGTATATCAGTTTATTTTTATATCCTGTACCATGTGTAGATTTGCTGTTTTATACTAAATTATTGTTTTGGAATTTTTGCCTCTGACAGAAATTTTTACACATTTTTACATTTTAAAGCTTAAAAACAAAACCTGAGCAGAATCATTGAGAATGAAAATCTGGTTAGAGTCTGAATAAAGCAGATCTCAGCCTTCACAGATGCAGTGCATCATATTCATCACTCCATGCTTTACCCTGGGGTCGTTGCCAGGACAACAACCTTTATGCTGACAGCGTGAGAACACTCAAACAGCAGATCGACCTCCCTGCAACCTTTTAAGGATGCAGAGGAAATCTTCCTGCAAGCTGTGATCTCTTTTCGAGGATTAAAGGAGGACTACACCCTTAGACTCTGCATGGTTGAGATGAGAGAGAAGCGGCGTAGACTTTGTTTTAAAGAATAGTTACATTTCTTACTGATGAAAGACAGAAACTCAGCAGCACCAGGTGAAGTAAAATTAGAGCTGGAAGCAGCGAATAAATGAAGCTCCACCATCACCAACGTGCTTTTTGCCCCTGGTCCCTGCAGGACATGGCTCTGGTCAACGAGGAGAACATGTCCATGTTCATTCGCTGTGGCATCATGGCGCTGGTGGCGGCATACCTCAACTTCCTGAGCCAGATGATCGCCAACCCGCCTTTCTGTCAGCATGTCAGCAAGGTGAGATTATTTGTTTTCTATCATTAACCCAGTGGTTCTGAAATGGAGGAACACAGGCCCTAAAAAAGGGGGATAACTTCTTTTTTTAATCTTTTTTACAGAATAGATGTAAGTTTATTTTGTATTTTGTGTGTAAGTTCAGTTCTACTACAAACATGTAGAAATGTACATGTATGTACATTTAAAATAATTTCTAGATCTCAATAAATGATTCTTTTTATATCGTGAAATACTGTGTATTTCACCCTCAGATAAATGTGAATAAATGTTTTGTGATTTTTTTTTCTTTTTGTTGTAATGAATGTGCAAGTGAATAAATACATAAATGTGTTCATGTGTAAAATAAATCAAATAAAAATAGATTAATACAGATAAGAATATAAATGTTTCTAATTTATAAAATATATATAAAGTTAATACATTTAATTAAAATATAAGAAAATATATATATAAGAAATATTCAATTGTATAGATTTAAATAGAAAATTATCTAATTTATTTAATAAATTTATATACATTTTTATAAAAACAATAGAGAAATTATATACACAATAAGGATATATCAAATTAAGTTAAGATACATATTTAAATAGATGAAATTATGTAAATGTATAACTGAGGCAAAATATTGTTGAAACTTTTTTTTTCTCCAGAAATTTCCAGTTGTGTATAATGTTTTCTGAAAGGATAGTTCATTATATGTAAACATATTAATAATGTAGTTGTACTTCATTGGACTAAAACAAATGGTGAAATTAGGGGTTTCAGTATTAATTTGTGGTTATGCTGTCATTTTACTGCTCTGGCCCACTGGAGATTACATTAAGCCGCTAAACTACAATGGAAACCGGCACCCCTGCTTTAAGGCCCATTTATGCTCCCTTACGTACGTAAATCATGATGTCCATTTTAAATGCTTTCATACGCCGCCGTCCTCACTTCCACGCGTTTTGTGTTGCCATGGTTGTTGAGTCAGTCCCTCCACTAGCGGGCCTTGTTAAGTTCGCAGTTCATTCCCCCGAGCTGACTTCTGTTTTTTTAGACAGCGGTAATGCTACGNCTTCTGTTTTTTTAGACAGCGGTAATGCTGCGAAGTTGTTTCCAACCACCCAAAGCGCACTAAACACACACACTCTTTAAAAGCTCACACACTTTCTACAGTTGTCCTCGTCTTCATTCTTTTTCTGCTTTTTTGTTCCCTTCCTGATTCTCTTCTTCTTCTCTGATTTGTTTCTGTCGCGGGTCGCAGGTCAGCTGTTCTGCTCGGCATTGCCCCCACGATTTCTGGTGGTATTGCTTTGTCTTCAGCATCAAGCAACAGATTTCTAAGCTCACTGAAATCGGACCAAATTATGCATGTAACAGACACAGAAGAGGGACAAAACTGTCCATCCATCTACATATCCGTCTTCTGCGTTGAGCATAAATGGGCCTTTAAGGCGTCCTGGGCTGAAAACATTCTACAAGGGGTNCTGCGTTGAGCATAAATGGGCCTTTAGGGCGTCCGGGGCTGAAAACATTCTACAAGGGGTACAACAATGTTAATAAAAGTTTTAAGAACCACTGCATTAAACTATCGAGGAGTAAAACAAACAACTTTCCCCCTGACTGAACACAATCACTTCATGTAATACGCGGATGATGCACCACTGTTTTTTTTCTCTTGTTTGCTGTTGTTTGTGTCGTCTTTCCTTCTCGTGCAGCAAATTTATTTATTATGTTGCCTGTTTCTGATATTTTCTCTTCAGGTTATCGAGTTGAGGAACTTGGATGCTCCGTACCTCCTGCCAGAGCACATCTTCAGAGACAAGTATCCGTAAGTATTCACATCATACAAGATTACAAGACATACAAGAAGGTTTTAGGTTCCTCTATTTAACATTTAGGACATCTACCAGAAATAAAATTTAATCTTTATAACTATGTTATCATTTGTGTAGAAAGTTTTTTAGTGGCTTTAAAGGGTGGATTTTATCTTTTATATGTGTTAAAATACATCATGTTATCTGGTACAGAAGACCAGAATGGACAAACCAAACCTGTACTTTAAGGATGGCAGTTTTTATTTTTTTATTTATTTATTTCATTTTAGTTTCTTCAACACCAATTCACCTGGAACAGAGTAGCAAATGTAAACGGTTATCCCCCCCTTAAAAGAAAATCACATTAAAACCAGAGAATAGCAGCCCAATTCACCCAAGAATTAGGAAAGTTTTCCTAGGAATTAGAAAAGTAATACTAAAAATTAGTAAGTTATCTATTCTCTTTTTTCCCTCTTCTTAGTAAATTTGAGGAAAATGTTCGTCTTAAAAATGATTATGAAAACAGTTTGATGCTTTTTGTAGCCTTTTTCACATGTTAAGTCCCAGACAAGTTTTATTTTCTCTTCCTTTTCTTCTTCTCTGTGTAGCCACCCTACTTCATTCTTCAGCTCCTTTTCCACAAACATCAACAGCATTTTGTTACCTAAATGCTTGTGTTCATAAACACAGAGAAAACTCAGGGGTTATTTCCGCTTTAGACGAATCATGTAAGAGAGCTCTGTGTGAAGATGAGTCTTCCTCATCGCTCTGCACTGACAACTGAAATTAAAACCTTCTCCGATGTGAGCACAGAGATCCTCGGGTAAATGAAAAGGAGATTAAAACTAATCTCTTTCCAAAATATGAAAGCTTAAAACCAAAAATGTGACAAAATGTTTTAACTCTTTCATCTTCTACAGCACCTATTAAAAACTTCCACCTCTAACTGTGGAAGAAGGAAACGTCATCCTGACGTTGCTGAAGTTTGCTTCTGATTTGTGTATTTGGGGGGTTTGACCACATTAAACCAGAAGCCTGTATGACGAAACATGATTAACATACCCCGGAAGTCTCTATGTAACCTAGGTTGACTTACATTCAGGCTCGGGATAAGTAGTGCGACAAAGCTGGTTATCAACTTCGTCTTTCAGCCCAGGGTTTTACCATCTACCGTCATCTTTGCATGGAGACACGGAGAAGCCCTGCAGAGCAGCACACTTGACCGTGGAGGAGCAGACAAATAATTTAGAGGAAATATGAAGAATTAAAACATAATTCAGAATGAGAAGCAACAGCCAGGATGAAATGCTGACAGAAAATTGCAGACTGTGTATGAATTAGCGATTTTATACAATATTAATTAACTGGACAATTTAACGGACATCAGCCTAATCACTCAGTTTCACTTTATTTCAGAGCAGAGATTTGGGCAGAGCTTCCTCACTTCCCTCATTATTTAAAACCTCTGCCAAGGCATGCATATGTTTGTCTGAATGTCTGTTTCTTAGTACCACAACTCAAGAAGTTATGGGCGGATTTTGGTTAGATTTTCAGGAAATGTCAGAAATGGAATAAAGGAACAAGTGAACACTTTGGGGGAGATCCGGATTCCCGCCTGGATTAAAAATCTCTTTAAATGATTCTTTACTGTGGGAAGATGAGGATAATTTTGCCATTAGAGCTTCTAACTCAAAAACAGTGCCAGCAATCATTGGTTAAAAAAATAAAAACAACTTAAAATTGCTTGGCAGTCTGTGTTGTCGATGTTTCTAGTTTCCAACGAGTTCTTTAGAGACTCAGCACCCCTGTGTGAGTGTGTTTGTGTTGGTATATTAATTCCTCGCCATGACCGCATGAGTAGTTGTTTGTTCCATTAATCCATAGCTCTGCCATGTGTGAGCATTATTATTAAGCTCATTATTTCAGATTGAACCCTAGTGGAGCTAAACGGACTTAGAAACAAGTCAAGAACATGGACAGAAATTCTTTAAAGCTCTCAGTGACAAGGCTTTATCTCTTCATCAAAAGGATGAATCTGTCCCTAAAAACTCTTTCTCTCCTCTTTGATCCACACACCAATGTTGATGGGATCTTTTAAAAATGGGCGGCCATCTTCCAAGAGAAGTGGTTGGTCAGGAGGTGGTGCTTTTATACCTGTTGATCTCTTAATTAGAACATTACCTGCTGCAGACCAGGTTACCATGGTGACTCAGCTTCGTAGCACAGAAAACCCCGGGTTAACCCTGAACTTACCTGGATAAGAGAAAATCCAGCTTCGTCAAACAGGCCTCAGGTCTCCTCTGTACTGAGACTATATCCCTGCTTTTTGTCTGTTCCAGCAGGAAAACACCAACCAGATATTCCTCCGTCTGCATTTAGGAGGAAGGCAGCTTCACAGCGTCCACATTCATCCTGCTGACTCGTTACCTTTTAACTAACAAATCCTGACATTTTTCTTCCTTCTTTCTTAAGAATATTTGATTTTATTAATGTGCAAGTTGAGATTTACAGGAAACATTTTACATGCTGCTGTAAAAAAGTGTTTTCAAACCACGGATAATTGAACTTTTGTTTGTACAGCAGAATGTTTGAATTCATTTTGAATTCATTTGAAACCAAAATATCTTCAGCATGTAGGATGGTGGGAATCTAGTCTCAGGTGAAGTATCTACAGACCTTCCTGTAGAATATTTATTGAACATGTGTAGCATCCTTGTTGGAGTCCTTTCAGGTTATTTTTACATATTTTAGATCTTCTGCTTCTCATAGATTACCTGGATATCCTGGACAGACCAGACAAATGCTCTGTTTTTATGAACTTGTTGGCTGACGTGGATCTTCATTCTTCTACTGGTTTCCTTCCAGACTCCCTGAATCTTTGGACAAGGACGACAGGCAGCTGTATTTCCAGACGGCGGACATGGCCGAGTGTCTGGCAGGACCAGGATACAACGCAGAGAGACTCTCCATCCCCTACATCCCCCAGGTCACAGGTACGACCACTAGAGCTGTGTTAGAGGACAGGGAGGGTGTTGGGAAACCTGGAGCTTTTCTGCCTGCAGGAATATTCCTCACCATTCAAAGGAAACACTTGATTTTGATCTGGGTTGATTTATTTTGTATGTTTATTCAGTCACTTTCAGTTATTTCTGAAACGCCTCGTCACTTTACCCTACCCCCCCGACCTGCATTTATAAAGTCTTATAAAATCAGAGCTTCAGGAGCCATTTGTTGCTACATGACTGATTAACGTTTGGAAAAGGCCTGAAAGTGAAATAAATGGTGATACGAAGTAATTATTAAGTTAGTTAAAGGAAGAGCTTAACAAGGGCGCTGTCCTCCATTGTACTGTCCAAGCTGCACTGTGAAGCTTTGTGGGATTAAGAGCTTGAAGCCTTGGTCGGTGAGGAGAAAATAAACTGAAAATAGCCTTATTAGACTTTCTACTTTCTCCTTCACCCTGTGGGTTTAAAGGCTTTTTCACATCACAACAACATGAAGCCTGGTGTGTGGAACCTTCGTTAGGATCAATTAATCATCCAGATTAATGTTCCTTCCATTATTCAACCTTACACGAGCGTAACCTTCAAATCTCTGCTCATCAAAGAAAACATTTCTCAAGATTTTTTATTCTTGTCCTTGTTCCAGTAAAGTTAAAAGGACCTAGAAGACAATGATGAGAAATATTTGCTTCACCAGAGTTGCTCTCCTCTTCTTTCCTCCGTCATGCCTTCATGTAACATCAGTGCTTTACACGGTAGGAAAGATCATCCACAGGTGCAAGCAGACGTCCAGAGGTAACCTGCTAGAGTAGAGCCGTAGATGTAGCTACCTGCTCNNCTGCTAGAGTAGAGCCGTAGATGTAGCTAGCTTGGTATTAGCTTTAGGATTTTAGCTGAGTTGTTGTTTAAATGTTTCCTGTTAAACAGAAGCTGTGATTGGTCAGCCCCTGTGGCCTCCCTAAGCCCCGCCCACTCTTCCTCATTAGCTGTGTGGAGTTAACAGCGGTATAAATCTGTTTCAAATCTATTTTAAAAGCCAAATATTTTTGTTTATACTGTCTGTCCAAGACTGTTAAGAGAAATCTCAGTAAGATGGATGTTAATCATTTAAAAATACACACTGTAGAATAAAAAGCAGCTTCAGCTCTGCAGCATTAATTAAAAACTACTCTGGGTCCTCGTTATCGGCTCAGGCTGCTGCAGGTTTATATCTGAATCCTCCCCTGCTTTACTTTCTGTTCAGTGTGCAGCAACGTAAAGAGAAGCCAAGCAAGGAAACTGCTGTTGTTCGCAGAAAGTCTCGTTCACGCTCTGTTAAAGCTAGAATTTAGATTGAGTTGGTTCTCAGCCAAAACAGAGAAAACACTCACACTTCTGACATGATGAATCCTTGTAGGAGCTTGTAGTTCGATCAGAAAGTAGATGCTGTGTAGCTGCAGAAGTCATGCTGTAAACACATGAATAATTTGGTCATTTTCTGCCCTCGTTGCATCTGGACTGGTTACGGTGAGTAACTGAGCGCCGTGTCGGTGATGTGTGTAGACTGTAGTCCTGTAGTTTACGTCTTCCTTGTGCTTTGTGTTGTTACATGTGTGGAGCTTCATGCACAACGTTTCATTTAAATCAGAGCGTGCATCACGCTTACATCTAAGCCCATTAAATCTGAGTTTATTAGTTTATTGACGACTACATGATGGTGTGGTTTATAAAGACCACTAATGAGTTCCCCTCATCTTCTGATGGCCATTATGATGCCCGTTAAACAGAGTAACTGGGATTACTTTAAACCGACACATAAATCCAGTAAATCAGTTTTCTCTTTTGTTGTCCTGTCGGTGATCAAACCCGGTTATTCTGGAAGGATTGAGTAGAGATGGGAAGCTGAGCTCTCTGAGTCTCGTCTCCTGTCTGTTTGAATGAGTTTCCTCATTACTGCTGAGTCATACCTGTTCAGAGGGCACAAGAAAGGTGACTCATGTAAAAGTTAATTATAAAGCGCTGCTGCTGTTTGTTTCCAGCCCTCGTCGACCTGGACTGCTGCAGTTTGTGTTTTTTTCTATGTTTCCGTGCGGCGTGGATGAAGACTTCAGAGGTTGATCTCTGCTGGATCTCATGGATCCGTTCACCGTGTTAAACCAGAGCACTGAAATAAAGTCTGACTGTCTGAGCAGAGATGTTACCGCTGATATCAAGAAAGTAAAGATGTTGAAATGGAAGAACAAAACTAGTAAACCTCAGTTATAACAGGTTTCTATAAGTCTGTATTCTACACTCATTTTTGCACAGTGCATCTTTTTATTTAACCGTATTTCTGATGGATAAGTCAGTGAACTCGTGAGAAGCAACAGTCAGGACATTAAAGTCATGTTCAAGTCCCTAAAATCAGAAGCAAATATTCAGCATGTGATGGCTGAAACTGATGCACCACTAATGACAGATGGGAGGCTTTGTTCACACCGGCTTTTTTGATTTGAGTCTGGTTGCTCGTAAAAGTCCGCTTCCTTGTGGTATGTGTGAATGCGTAAACAAACTCTGATTTTGATCAAAGAAGCTAACTTGGTCCGCCTCGTATCGCTTCAAGTTGACCAAATACAGGTAGCAGACTGCATTGTGGGTTGAACACACGGCATCGTTGGTAAAGACAAACTGAACGTACGCGCATGTGAGACGATGGTCAGCTCTGGACGGGAGAAATGACTCGTGGTTAGATCAGTAAAGTTCTGTTAAATCTGATCAACCCAGGACCTCTAGGATCTGATGCAGCTCCATGTTTTTCTCATTCTGCATTAACCAATAGATGAACCACTTTTCTTCCTCGCTGTGTGCCTCATCTTCTCCTTTGGTGGGGAGTGGAATACGTTATTTAAAAGGTCCGAGAATTGCAGCGTGAACACGAACTAGGTCTGGAAGAATGTTACACCTCAAAACTGGACCAATTCTTTAAATGTTCCAAGTCTAGGGGACTGAATTCAGTAACACTGCGCAAGTTTCTGACCTTAAAACTTCATTTTGATGCCACACTGACTTTCATTATGTACATTTCTGGAGCCGTTGTTCTCCTGCAGCGTCTGAGGCTGAGAAACCACAACTTTGTGTTCCAGCCCAGAGCACTGCAGCTGTGTTTTGCTTTGCGGCACCACATTTCATGCTAGCAACTGGATATCAACACACTGACAGTTTTGAAAGTCCCTCATGGCTGATCGAGGCTGACTTTTACTTGCAGGAGAGAGCTCAGAGAAGAGACAGGATCAGGATGGAGAATGACTTGGCTTTCTTTTGGTGCCTCTGTGTGAAAATCTGCCCAAGATTAGAATAAATGAATGTATCCTTCATGTTTGATTAGAGTATTGATCCTGTGTTTTATTTTCAGTTTTTTTTCTAGTTGGCGTTTTATGAGTTACTGAAATTTCCTTTTCATGTGTGTGGTCCTTGTCAGTGTTTGATGGGTCATATCGATCATGTTTGATCTTTGTTGTTGCTGCATATATGAACTGACTGTTTCTGTTCTCTTATTACTGGATCTTTATTATTTTTTATTCTGTGAACTATGATGAACCTGCATGTCTTCTAGATAAAGAAAATAAGTCTGGTATCAGTTCCACAGCCTCCATGCTAGAAAATATGGCCAGTAAATCATGGTTCCACTCCTGTAACATAGTGGGAGTGTCCGATTGTGTTCCCAGTGATATTGATTATAGCCAGAACAGATACCTGCAGCTCCTGCAGAGTCATGTGATGCAGAACTAAATGCTGATTAAATGCTTTCATGTTGCATTCAAAAACAGGTGTTAGAGGACATTATGACCAGAAGGAAAAAGGCTAAACTGACATGTGATAAGAACACATCAATACACTGCTCAAAAATATAAAGGGAACACAACACATCCTAGATCCCAGATGTGCTGAATTGGATTCAGGTCTGGGGATCGGGCGGACCAGTCCATAGCATCAATGCCTTCGTCTTGTAGGAACTGCTGACACAGTCCAGCCCCATGAGGTCTAGCATTGTCTTGCATTAAGAGGAAACCAGGGCCAACCGCACCAGCATATGGTCTCACAAGGGGTCTGAGGATCTCATCTCGGTACCTAATGGCAGTCAGGCTACCTCTGGCGAGCACATGGAGGGCTGTGTGGCCCCCCAACGAAATGCCACCTCACACCACTACCGACCCACTACCAAACCGTCATGCTGGAGGACGTTGCAGGAGACAGAACGTTCTCCACGGCGTTTCCAGACTCTGTCCCATGTGCTCAGTGTGAACCTGCTTTCATGA
>CM047982.1:31632442-31643317 GCA_026261665.1 Melanotaenia duboulayi
ATTTACATGGTGATGGTGGGATATGATGAATAGAAATAGAAAAAAATAGAAAAATGTTGGGCGCAAACCTATGTCCAAAACGGTTATTTTTCAAGAAATGAATAAAGCTTATAATTTTTGTAAGAACTGGACATAATGCCATCAAACTTGGTATTGTGTTTTACATCATATATCTTTGGTTAAATATTTGTAAAACTACAGACATAAAGGGTGAGAAATAGTACTGATTTATAAAGGAAAGAAAATCATGAATTCTTTTCTTTTTTTTTAATGTCCTGTCCAGCATCATAGCAGCAAAATGATAATCTGGTTGCTGTGTCATGCCGAACAAATTTGCTCTGCCAAGGGGAGGCCTATGGGTATAAGGCTCCTCTTGATAATCTGATTCATTTATTTACAGTATTTACTTTGAATCACAGAATCTATGTAATCTTGCTGGACCTGACCAGAGGGGACAGAAAAAGATGGAAAATAGTAAAAAGAAGCAAAAAGGAAAGAAGAAAGGAGACAAAAAAAACACCAGAAAATTTCCTACAACTTTTACAAAAAAACAGCTGCTAGTCATAAAGAGTTTAAACAATAACCAAATTAAAAAGACATGAAAGTAGAACAACAGCAAACCATGAAGTTTGAACATAAAAGGATTGTGAGATATTTTTTAATAAACTATTTGAGCGGAAACAATTGGGGGGAATAAAGCATCTTATAAAGCTAAAGTAAGGAAACGGAGCTGGATGTCGGCTGACACTGATTTATTGCGTTGCATGTGGACAGCTCATTAATGAACACACACTGGGTCCTTCTGGCATTGATGACCAGAGACCATCGCTTCGGCATAGCCCAAGCTTCCTCTGCATTCATTCTTCTGCTTCTGTTCTTTTTTTTATTATCATTTTTTGTTCAGCGGTGTCTGTCTGTCTGTGAGCATCATAACTCAAAGTTATTGATGGATTTTGATGAAATTTTCAGGAATACTGGAAAAAAGGGAACAAGTAATTAGATTTTCAGGGTGATCCAGATCACCATCTGGATCCAGTAATTTTTAAAGGATTCTTTACTATCAGCAGATAAGGGATAATTTTGCCATTAAAGCTTCTAACTCATCAGATAACACTCAGAATCACTAGCAAATAAAATAATAATTACAAGATTGCGTCATGGTAGATTTTATAATCCGACATCGTTTGAGCCGGATCATGTTGATATTCTGGATCTGGTTAGAAACGTTGGGGGTACTGGCTGGGCTGTTGGGGTTTTTCCTCAGTGACCCTTTGGCTTGGTGAAGGTCGAAATGCTTCTAGTTCTATAATCATTCCAACACCATGAAGAATGAACCCTGTAAGTACCAGTCTGGATCGCGTACCACTACAATTTAGTATTCTAAAAAATAATTTGATTTTAATTATCTTCAGGATCAGCAGCCCGCCCATCTGATTAATAGCTAAGACGACTGTTTTTTTACTTTTTTTTGTCAGATTGGAGGAGAAAAGTTACGTTGGTACTGTTAACTACAACATTTGTTGTTAGAATTTGTATCTGCAATAATATTACCAAATATTTTTAAATAAAAAAAAAATGTTTTCATGAAAAGGGTTTTTTTCAGTCTGTATTGTGATGTAATAAATCATAAATTAACCCCTTAGGTGCCAGTTTCATTTACCACAAGGAGCTTTTTTTTGAAAAATACATTATAGGGGGCAATTATTTTATTTAACTTGACAGAAATGTCAAATTGGAGGCAAAATCTTAGTTCACTTCAATGTTAAATAAGGGGTAAAGCTGATGTTATAAAAAAAGTCTATGGAACAAATCTTGTAGGTAACAGTGTTGACGTAACAAAAACATCACGCTTTCTATTCCTTTTATTTGGAGTATTTGCTTCAAAAACTGGAGAAAATTTGGACCAGTATGTACGAAGAAAGCATGAAATTTAATTTAATGAATTATTTTATGTCTTTGGTGAAAACTGGTTGTTTCCCAAACAACCAATGGTGTTAGGAGTAGACCATTTAAGATGAAATAAAATAAAAAAAAATGCTTTTGGACTTTAAGTGGCCTTCATATCCGCAGAACGGAGCAGATTAAAAGAATTAGCAGGAAACTAAAAGAGCTTGTTCCCTGCAGGCTTCAATCAGCATCACTCCTTGACTCATCTTTTCAGCCCAATGAACCAACAAACTTTGATTAGCTGACTCATTAAATAAGATGAAATTAAAATCACACATGTCGTGACTGTTAAAATGCCCACAGTTTCGTATACGATGAATGATTCTCACCAATCATGTGACTTGTGTGTTGGTCGCTGCCCTCTGGGTCCGGACAGAGGACCAAGCTGGCAGGGAGCGCTGCGGACGAATGAAGTGTAACAGCTGATTTAATGAATGCATGCATTCATTTAACACATCAGATGTAAACTGAGAAGTCATTGTATAATTGGTGTAATTAAAAAAAGGGTGAAAACATCATGAATTAAGGTGCAGAGCAGCCAGCATGGTGCAGGATGATGGAGGTTTAAATATGACAGAAACTCACCGCTTGAAGCAGCAAACAGCATAAATATCCACATCAGAAACATGACTTGTATCTGCGTTCAGAAGGAAACTTTGATCTTTAGAGAACAAGCAATGTGCAGCACATCACTGGTTATTTTTTATTACCGTTAATGTTTTTTGTTGATCTGCATGATTGCACCCAGCAGTAAACACAACATTTTTGGACTCTTTCATTCACTAACACATGTTCAGTTTCTGTGTTTGCAGGTTTAATAACGGCAGTTATTTTTCATGTATTTGCTTTTGATATTCATGTTTTCTGAACATGTCCTCTTGTAGGTGCTCCTGATGGTTGTCTGCTTTGATATTTTCTGTTAAATTTCTTTGCAGGTGTAGCTGCTAACTGTCTGGTTTTCCTGTTTTAATTATATAGTTGTTGCTGTTGTCTAACTTTTGTAACTTTCTCTTAACTTTTGAATCCGCAATAAATTTAAAAATAAAGAATATTTAAGTAAGGGGAGCCATTTGTCCATGAAGCTCCCCTTGGCAAAGCAAATTTGTTTAGTAAAACCATCATTCTGCTTTCTCCTATTAAAGGAGTCCGTCAGAATGCATCATTTATGGTGAGAAGCAGCTAATGAAAGAATAAAACCAAGCATGGTTTCAACACAGGGTTGGGCGGGGCGTGGGGTCCACGGCTTGGTTAAATGAAGGGGGTTCTTGGAGAAAACAGGTTGGGAACCACTGATCTGAGGCACCAAAGCTGCTTGGTGAGCATTCAGAAAGCTTCATATTTTGGGTTAAAAACACAGNCGGCTTGGTTAAATGAAGGGGGTTCTTGGTTGGGAACCACTGATCTAAGGCACCAAAGCTGCTCAGTAAACATCATATTTTGGGTTAAAAACACATAATTTTGCCAGGTTTACACTTTGGAAGCTTTCATTAAAAACTATCCTCTATGTTGCTTTTGCTAAAACTATTGCAGCAGCTGAGAGTCAAGAACACAAGTTAAATGATTAACACTACCTAAAGGTACAAATGAAGGCATCATTACAAAAGACTTAACTCAAACCCCCCACCCACCCTCCGGTGATGTGGGGACCTTACGCTTCATCACAGTCGTGTTCATCAGAGAAGAGCTGAAATGTCAAAGCTGCCTTTTCCACAGTGTAATACAGACCTGTATTTACTCTGACATCTCATCAGCAGCTCCATCAATTACACACATCATTATAGTGATGATTACTCTTTCACCAAACAGGACCTTCATCCCTCGCTACATCAGTGGTTAATGGCTTCAAACAGCTCGGCCCACCCGGGGCTGCGCTCGGCTCAGCGAGGTGAACAAATGTGTTGTTAGTGTTGCTCAACCACGAATCTCTTTCATTAGGAGCAGTTTCAGTTCTTCTCAGGAGGTCTGGTGTTATATTTAATCTTTAATGTATAACTTCAAAGCTGAAGCGTTCAAGTCTCCATGTTAATGGATACAAGTGACTACAGAGAGTCACTTCTATCATCTGTAGCTCTCAGAGAGCTCGATACTATTAAATTGATAAATAAATAAGAACCTTTCACATCCAAAGCAGAAGTGCAGCATGCGACCATGAACCAGTCATGCAANAAATAAATAAGAACCTTTCACATCCAAAGAAAGTGCTGCATGCGACCATGAACTAGTCATGCGACAACAAAGATTTTATATAAATGCCTTATTATACTGTTTAATTTGCACACAGTGTCACTTTTTGTTTTGATAACCAAACAGCTGCACAAAATGAAAAACTGGACAAGTTAATGGACAAACTGAATTTTAAAAGTAAGGATAATCCTTTCTTTAGCAATTATTTATTTAAATTTTAGCTAGTAGCTATTTATCGCTGTGATTTTAATAAATTTGTTTAAGTTTGAATCTAAGACTCAATCAATGTTGAAATAATTTATTAAACATTATCAAGCTCAATAGCATCATATTGAAATATTAAAATAATGTCAATCTCCTCCAAAATAAGACTAAACATGCTGTAAAATAAATATCCGTAAAAACAACCTGCAATAACAATACCAATGCAAGTAAGAAACTNATCCGTAAAAACAACCTGCAATAACAATAATACCAATGCAAGTAAGAAACATTTAGCCTATATTTTGTGTATGCCATGTGAATGAACGCTTGTATAAAACTGAGCACAAAAGAGTAATNAGCCTATATTTTGTGTATGCCATGTGAATCAAAGAAAAGAGTAAATTATATGAAGCTAGTCATTGCATGCTATGTTATGAAGCTTGCATTATCATGCTATGATGATTCCAGCTTAGGCATGCTATGATATGGAACCAGCAACTGGATGCTATGATGTGAAGCTAGCATTTGCATGCTATGTTATGCTATGGCATGAAGTTAGCATTTTAATGCTATAGTATGAAACTAGCATGCGCATGCTATGTCATGAAGCTAGCATTGGCATGCTAATTATATATATTAATGTGTATAGCAAACTGAATATAAAACCACAGTTTAAAGGCATTTAAGACTGGTTGACTACGAGGATGATGAAACAGATCTAACGTGTAAGCTAATCTAGTTAACATACTGTACATGTTAACCTCTCTTCAAAACTATTTTTCCATTTAGTGATTTATCTTCACTTTTGTTGTATTCTTTTATGATTTGGGGTTTTTATTTATTTATTTATTTTGGTTTAAAACACTTCTCAGGTGTTTAAGAATCAATTTTTTGCTCAGTCAAAAAAAAAAAAAATTAAGTTAGTGATTAGCTTTTGCTAAAGCAGCAGTAATTATCTTAAACAGTCCATCCCTGAACAGTTTCTCTTTATAGATGGTTTTTACATCTATAAATGGTAATGTATGTGCTAATAATGAAGTTCCTTCATTATCACTATACAAAGTATAATAAAAAGTCAAGACCATGACAACAGATTTATTTCTATAAGTGGCAGTTCTCCGCTATGCTAGCTATGCTAGCTATCAAAGCAGGTCAGTCCTCAGATGCATTCATTTTTATTCTGTGTAGCATAATCGTCACCCTTATAACAGAGAACAAAAATTCCTGCAGACTTCAGATTTCTACTATGCACCTCTGAAAAACGTGCCTAAACCATCTAGTCGTACAAATGAACTATAATAAGATTTTCCCTGATAATTTCTGATTACATTAAAGAAATCAAATATCAATGAAAATTTATTTCTTAACCACATGGTTTACATAATTTGGTTTACCTATGCCTTTGTGCAGATCTTTTCCTTTTACTCCTTTTATATTTTTGTCCACTTGATGGATATAAATTCTCTCACATTTTAGCCCTTTGGTCTCCAACAACTCTTGATGGGAGTCATACGGCTCTTCAGCTGGGGTTAAAGATTTGATCCAATTCTTTTTAAAGACTTTTGCCTCGGTCCATCAGCTAAATATTAAAGTTAATAGTTTCCATGTGTCTTTATAAAGAGACTTCTTGTTTCACATCTTATGTTCTTTTCTGCCATGTAAAAATAAATGAAAACAACTCCAGCCATGACTTGAAGGGTGCAACCATCAGAAATTCAACATTAAAAGAAAGAAAAAAGAACATACCTTATTTGTGGGGTTTCCTTTGTAGAAGTTAAGGCTTCTTCTCTGGGTGAGGATGTAAGTTAGACTCTGCTCTAGTGGGTCTTTATATTGTTTTTGTGGTTAAACGTCCCAACAGAATGAAGTCTCAGCTCCACAAACTCTGTTTATCAGCCCGACCTGAAGAGAGGGGGGCTAAAGATCGGCTTTTATTGGCTATCAGGTAACACCTGAGCAGGAGCTTAACCTGGTTTTGTTTCTCTGGAGGTATTTAAAACAGATGGAGTCCAACAGGAGGACCCACAGAGTGGTCTTTGTCCAGCAGGGGTCTAGATCTGTATCCTGGGGTCAAACTGGACCTTATTTGATCTTCACAGGAGTTCAGATCAATGACTGCCAGCTGGGAGGGGGGGTCAGTGAAGCAGAAGAGCTGTTGGTTTAATAACAGGGGGGCTGATAGTGGAGCATTGTGTCAGACAGGTGCATCTGTGGGGGAGGACGCTACAAATGTATGTCATGTACATGTGATGTTACATAAGGCAGTGGATAGAATTACAGAAACTGGTTAGAAAGAATGAATTCATTCTCCTTTTGTAAAGTGTAGCCAAAAATCTCCTGCAGGATAGGATGCTCATGCAAGAATTCTGTGGTTTTGTAAAATAAAAGCATGAGTCCAACACCTTTACTCAGCTATAAGCAGGTAATTTGTCACATTTATATTACAGGAGTCATCGACACAAATCATAGTTAATGTACAGTACAATGCAGACGTCTTGAGCATCTTTCTTTTCTTGCAGTCTTTAAAAGTGATCTTGAACAGTTAAAACATTTAACTCCAAACCATGAATCATTCAAACGGTAAAGAGGCTCCCAACCCAACGGATGAACCAGTGTTCTGTTAAACAGAAACAACTGACAAGATCAGACAGTCTGACAGACAGAAAACAGGATTTCAGCAGGAACAACGTGATTCCCAAACAGCTGTTAGCTGGAAACTCAGCATATTAGCAGGATCTGAAATCCAGCAAAGACCCGAACCAGGACCTGAGAGATGCACCTGGACCTTCAGTTGATCCATCTACTGTTGGCTGAAGCCTCACCAGAAATGGTCTCCATGGAACCATGACTGTCAAGAAGTCATTCTTAAGAAAGAGAAACTCAATAAACTGGAGAAAGGCTGCGGTAGGTGACATGATACAAGAACTAAAGATCAGTGGCTACAGGTCTGATGGAGGGATGGATCCTCCCCAGAACCCACACCTCAACATCACTGAAGCAACGTGGGATCATCTGGATAAAAATGGAACTAAATGCAGAAACATCCAAAGAAGAGTTTTGGAAAGTCTTCAAGAAGTCCAGAGAACTAGTCCTGAAGATGACTGAAGCAAAGCAAGCTTCTCTAAGAGGCTTCAGACTGGGATGAAAAATAAAGCTTTCAAATTCATAAGAACCATTTACTGTATTTATATTCATGTTTGCACATTTTAATAAATAAGTGCATCTATTTCTGATTTCCTGGAAATTTTTAAAGAAATGAGAAACGTGGTTCAAGACGTTGAAGACCTTTATGTCCTGACCCACATTATTGTACAAACACAAAGCCAGTGTGGGTGACCTTTGACCTATAATTTGCGAGAAAGTGGCCGAGATGTGAGAACAAGTAGAAGAAAAACGGTTTTTAGCGTTCTTAAGAAAAGCTGAGTTAGAGAAAATACATTATGACATGATCATGTTTATTACAGGTATGAAAATTTTCTTTCTGAATATGTTTTGTTTCATGGTTCAACTGCAATCTGAGCTCTTTAGAGTGCAAAAGGAGAAGCAGCTTTCAGGTTTTTAAAGATTTATAATCATCTCCCACCATCCAAAACCACATAATACAAGACGACATATTTAAAGAGAGACAGTCTAGTTAGATCATAGATGTGTTTGCACAGTTCACAGGTCAAATATTGTATGATGTTCATAAAAACAAAATAAACTGTAGTTTAAAAACTTTAAAAATAAGTATGTAGTTACCCATTCTACTTTCACCGCCCAGTTTTCTGTGATTTTACCTACAATTTTACAAAAAAGCAAGAAAAAACCTTCATGTGCTTGAGGTTAAAAATACTTTAATTCTAATAACCGTTAATGGTCCAGACTTTTCTCTTTTTTTAGATAAATGGTCCAGTTGTAGTTCAGGGATGTCCGATTCAGTGCAACTCATACATCCACACTTTAGTCGGTAATACCTTGAAACAGATCAGTCTGTTACAGTGTTGTGAATGAAATCCAATCATTTTAGAGATCACCGACGTCTTCTCCAGATGTTCCAGAGGTGTTATCTGCTGCTGTTTGTGGCTCCGGCCTCTTCCTGTGATGATGAACGGTTCTTTGCCTTCTCTGCCTCCCCTCTGGTCACAGTTTATGGCACATCTTTGTCAGGCATCTCTGTTTCAGATCTGTGGAGCATGCAGGGTGATGGAGGGTTACAACCAGGTAACTGACACCAGAGGAGGCTGAAGCTTTCATGTGAGAGGTGAACAGGCTGACATAGATTCTTCCTCATTGTGACAGTGAAACGGTTAAATCGCTCATTTTCAGGCTCATCTTGATCATGTGGCGAGAACAAAGCTCGTTGTCTGATGAAAACAGGTTACGGGCCGTGGTTTTCTCTTGTGATCTCGAGGCAACGGCAACTAAATGATTGTAAAATCCGATTTGAGAGCGGCTGCTGAGGAATCAGCCACCAGCAGCATGAGTTTGTTTTTAAACTCACAAACATGTAGTCGTGTTTTCCTGTCCGACGTGACACACAGTAATCTTAGAAAAGTCATAAGATTTTAGAATTAAGTTCCAAAGCATTGGTGTGGGTATTAAACGCTGGCATCCCAACATAAAACACGCATTTCATTTATATATTTGATTGTATTTCATGATTATAGTGCTTGTCGTTGCACTTTTTTACTCTTCGATTGAAGTGTATCTCGCCCGGTTAAAAACAGACATGAAATGAATGGTTGTCTTAATCTGAAATGGGATTGCACTCTTTCATTCAAAGCTCATATTTAAGTCTATGATAACCGCTTCATTCGTTAAAGAAAAGAGTGCGCGTCTGTTTTTCTAAGAGCTTCGGATCCTTTATCCATCAGTAAACTGAAGGTTAGGATCAGGTTGAAGTAAACTGTGTTATTGTTTTTCATCTATCTGGTTTCATTTGATTGTTTAATGTTTAACGTCATTAGGTATAAGTAATAAAGGTTAAATTAGCTGAAACATGAAAAGTTGAAATCATTGTACAGAATATTTACTGACACTCAGCAAACCCTCCGTCTTTTTTTTTTTTTCCAGCGATTGTGGGCATTATTTTTAGTTAGAAGATGTAATAGCAGAATGATCTCCTATTCCTGGACCTAGGCGGTGATCCAAAATCTAATCACTAGTTCCTTGTTTCATTTATGAAATTTCATGGAAATTTCATCAAAATCCGTCTGCAAGCTTTTGAGTTATGTTGCTAACAGACAGACAAACCACCACCACCCAATACACGACCTCCGCCTTGGCAGACGGAGCGATTTATATAACAGATATTTGCTACATTGGGTCTCCTACATTTTCTTTAACTTATAAAACTCAAAGACATTTCTTGCTAATTTTGGTCCACCTGGTATTTTTATTCTAATATAATAAAAAGTCATGTAGAAGCACAACCGTTTTCATCTCAGTCGTCAGATTATGAGGCTAAAATGATGTAAAATGAATGTATGAATAGATATAGTAGCATAAAAGCCAACCACAAGNTATGAATAGATATAGCAGCATAAAAGCCATCCACAAGAAGAAAACAGAACTTAGTAGAAATAACACACAGACCAACAGTGACCAAGCCTTTTCTCATCATCGTTCTCTCCAGTCTTGGCTTTCAGGAGAATAAATTTTGGCATTGAAACAAAGACACAACAGAAACTATTTCCATATAGTTGGATTCTCAGATTAGCGCTGTGGTGAAATCCAGCTTCTTTCAGCTTAGACAGTGGTCTAAAACCAAGCTGTTTGTCTGTGATCATGATTTTAAAATTTTAATTCATGCTTTTGTTATAAATCGTTTAGATTACTGCAATGCACTTTATGTCGAGCTCAGTCATTCTGCAACTCNGTTTAGATTACTGCAATGCACTTTATGTCAAGCTCAGTCATTCTGCAACTCGTCCAAAACGCTGCAGCCTCTTAACCGGCACCAGAAAGCAGGAGGACATCACACCGGTTCTAAAGTCTCTGCACTGGTTACCTGTTTCATTTCGTATTGATTTTTAAAATTCTTTTGTTTTTAAATGTCAGCATGGCCTCGCCCCACAGTATCTCTCCGGTCTGCTTCGGCCCTACACTCCTGCACGCTCGCTCACTCCATGTTAGTTGTCCCTAAATCCAAGTTGAAATCCAGAGGGGACTGTTCCTTTTCAGTTGTCTTCTTGGCTTTATTCCAGCCATAAAGGAACGTTATTTTTCTTCTTTTTAGACACACATAGAACTCACTGTTCACTGGTTGATCTTTGGCTGCTCCTGATTGGACATTACCGTCATTTAAGCTCTCTGATTGGTTGAAAGTTTGATAGGAAGTGGCTTCATCATCATTTCCAGGTCTAACTAGAGGTCTCTTTGCAATATAGTATGATAGTGATCTTTTTATGATGAAAATGTGATAAAGAATGGTGCTATCATGGATCATTGTGGATTTACTAGTCTCTGAATAAACACTACATTTAGCGGTNCTTCTTGGCTTTATTCCAGCCATAAAGGAACGTTATTTTTCTTCTTTTTAGACACACATAGAACTCA
>CM047982.1:31663971-31686146 GCA_026261665.1 Melanotaenia duboulayi
GTTAACAGTCAGTACAACTAGTTAACAGTAAGACAAACCTTCAACATTTGCTCCTATTTGATCAATAGTCTCTAAATTAAGCTCCACAGGTTTGCTTACTGCACATCCAAACCACTAGATGGCACAACATCCAAAGCTTTCTATGCATCACCAGGAACTCCAGAAAATCTGATCTTTTCTGTTTGCAGCTTAAGAGGAGACAGAAGTTTTTAGGAGACAGTATTTACTGTTGTAGACCAACAGGGTGAGTTTATGGAGAGCCAGCGAGCTGTAGGACGTCACACTGAGCAGAGAGAAGAGCTGCCGGGAACCTAAAACACACAACACGTGGATCACATGACTCCGGGTGCACTATCCAGCTTAAAAATGATTTAAGAAAATCACTTACAATGCTGTATCTGGAACAGGCAAAGTATAAAATATGTGTATAATATGACAGAGTTTGCTAAACTGGGCCATGGATCTCTAAGCTGTCTCTGAAAACTAAATAAGCACATAAAGGATGCAGAAGATGGATAAAACACCCCGTCCGTATGCATATTTAGTGTAGAGCAGGTATGAGAGGGAGCTGTTCGGTTGGCTTTCTTACATTTATGCAAGTCCCAAAAATATTTAGAAACACTAAAATCAGGAACAAAACATTTAATATAAATGCATCAACAGTAATAAATATAATTAATCTAAAGCATAACACTCACAATCTGGTGGTTTCATCACAGTGCTACAACAGCACAAAGTATTAGCCATGCAGAAAACCAGTTCATCCCAGAAATCTGTGTTTAAAGTCAGTATCATACGTGGCTCGGGAACACCTCAGTGTCCTCTAAGCAGAGCTGGAGGTGGCGACTGGTTTCAATCATGACAAACATGAAAGATTTAAAGAACAGCATCGATCTCCCGGTGAGTGAAATGATGACAAAGTACCTGATTGGCTTGAATTTATTAAAGTATTGACCAGGGGGGTGAGGTCGATGGCAGCGGGATCGATGTGTTCTGCTGGGATTTCTGGGAAAGAAAAAGCAGAGAGTGAAGTCAGAGGGAGCTTATCCTGGGGACGAGGTGGGATAATTACTGGAGGCACTAACAGGACAGAAAGTGGCAATTACAGAGAGGAAGTAGATTCATATGAGAGGGAGGAGGGGCAGTTGCTGTGTGCTGAGCTAATATTGACTTTATATANGAGGAGGGGCAGTTGCTGTGTGCTGAGCTGATATTGACTTTATAAAATCATATCTTTGGTCTTCTGGAGTTTCTTTTTCCGGAACATGGGGATCAACTCTACATTGTAATTACAGCTCTGGTTAAAAGATGTTTTCAATCACATTTGCTTGCAGGCAGCCAGGCTCTTATTTGAAGGAGTTAAATACAGACTAACAAGCTAATGATTTGTCATTTCATAATGAGCCCGTCCATATGACACCATTAACAAAAACATATCTGTCCACACGAAAACTCAAACTTGACTGGAACGCTGTCAGGAGCCGAACCACAAGGCGGCGATCTTTCCCTGCAGCGAAGCAGTGTCCTTTAAAACAGGCGGTAACGGCGTCGTCCTTNAAGCAGTGTCCTTTAAAACAGGCGGTAACAGCGTTTTANCTTCCCCTTTACCCCCCCTTTTCGGCGCCTCTGCAAACGTGTAAAAAGTTCTGTTAAGATGATTAGTGCCAGCACAGTTTAGTCTGCTTCCATGTAAATGAAGGAGTTAATGGTGGATACTAACGAGTCACACAGATGGTGGTGCACAATCTGACACTGCCAGCTAAAAATGCTGGTTTTCCAAACACCTTAAACCTGGAAGGTTTTGTCCCAAAAGATCATTTTAAGTTCCCGAAAACTGTGTTTGTATATGGATGAAAGGCACAGAAACCGTGTTTAAACCATATAAAACAACCAAGACAAGATCCCTCACACAGAATACCCCGTTATTGTGATTCCTGCTTTTTTTCAGCTTTTCAGTCTTTTTATAGGTGCTCTCCATGATTGTCAGCCCCCCTCCTTCAACACCGTTTGTTAGGTCCAGCAGTAATTCAGCAACAGACAAATTTAAAAATTAAGAATACTACTAGTATCATGAGAGGTCTTATATCCATAAAGCTCTTCGTGGCAAATTCTTAAACACAACACAGCAGCCAGACCGTCGTTCTGTCATGATGCTGGACAAGTAAAAAAAAAAATAATAGAAGAATATGCCCCACACCATTATAACAGCAACCTGAAGCGTTGATCCAAGGCAGGATGGATCCATGTTTTCATGATGTTTCTACCAAATTCGAGCCTAGCATCTGAATGTGGAGCTGAAATGGAGACTCATCAGACCAGCAACGTTTCTCCATCTTCTATTGTCCAGTGTTGGTGAGTGTGTGTGAATTGTAGCCTCAGTTTCCTGTTCTTAGCTGGCAGGAGACACCCGGTGTGTCTTCTGCTGCTGTAGCCCATCTGCTTCAAGGATGGATGTGTTGTGTGTTCAGAGATGCTGTTCTGCAGACTTTGGTTGGAACCAGTGCTTCTTAGACTTCCTGTTGTCTTTCTATCACCTCCAACCAGTCTGCCCATTCTCCTCTGACCTCTGACATCAACCAGACATTCTGCTGCTCACTGGATATTTTCTCTTCTTCAGACCATCTCAGGAAACCATAGAGATGGTTGTGCATTTCCACTAGTGGTCAAAAATGAACTTTTAAGGTGAATAAAAACACTCATCATTTGTCACTTTAACAGTGAAGTTTTGCAGCAACATCTGCAAAAGTTTAAAAACTGACTCCAGGATACAAAAAGAAAAACTTAAGGGGAGGATAACTTGTTTAAAACGAGGAACCTGTCAACATCTTTAGCAGAACTATGAAAATCTGTAATAAACACTGCAGAATTCAAAAGCTGGAAAACTGAGAAAAATGTTTAAAGAAATACCTGTGGAGTCAGAAAAGTCTCTTTTGTGTTTCTCCAACTGCTGCCTGGGTCTAAATGCTGCATACAAATAAGAGAAAAGCCCATATCAACAACTTATTATTTACAGCTGGATCCAACCATCTACCCCAGAGAGAATCCAGGTATTGATTGTAATGATAATGAGTTAACAGCTGAACTACTCAAACAGTTACAACAGAAAACTGGTTTAAGTGCTTAAATTACCCAGAGACTCTTCAAACATTTAAAAACAATATACTGCATTACAATAAAAGCAGCTGCTGCTGACTTACCTTGGCTTAAGAGCAGAAAGAGTAAAACTCCAGAAAGACAGCTGAGAAAACCGAAGCGTGGATGCTGCATGAAGCTCCAGTCGGCTGCCATGGCCCTGCAGTCGCCACAAAGACACAAGCTGCATCAAAACACTCAACCACATCAACACAGTTCGCAGCCAGACGAAGGATTACTGGGTGTAAGGGGCGATGTGGCGTCTGTCTGTCACAAGAAACTGAAGAAGAAAATTTGGGTTCAAGTCTTTTTAAATTCTCATAAGAGTCACATTTTATCTTTGTTTACTGTAAAAATGTCAAAAACTCAAATCAGAAAATGGAAAAATCTTAAGATTGAAATATTGGCAGTGGTGCAAGAAAGCACAAATAAAGTTTGTTTTTATCTCCTTTGGAATCACTTCGCATCCATCATGACAAAAATAAGACATTTCCTCATTCTTTAAAAGAGATGCTCGAACGACCTCTGCCAGCACAGGTCAATGAAACCTGCTTTTACACACATCATGAAACCCAGTCTCAGTACCCTGATGAGGAAATTAAGCATCTTCTGGTCCCTACACATGCACATATTAAATTAACAAATTAAAATTAAAAAGTACTTTAAACATTCCCTTCCTCTACACTGAGGTGGTTATTAGCTTTAATGTCAGTTCTTTCCAATTCTATCTTTCATTTTTTAAATTTTCTGATCATTTTCTGCATATTTTCCACCTCAGTGTAAACTCAGCTTAGTAGACATAGTAGACATCCTCCTGCCTTTAACCTGTCTACTGAACATTTGCTCAATGACTTGAATGTTTTCTGTAAATCAAATAAATGAAAAATAAAATTCTGGAAGAAGCTTAAGTTTTATTATATCACCATTTGTACTGGTGCGTTTCAAAAAACAGAAAAAAGTAGATGAGTGTAAAAAGAAACGAGACGATACTGATGCTTCAAATCTTAAACACGAGAAACATACTGGAAGATAATCTGTAGACAATGATCTGACTTCCTCAGTCTCTGATTAGGACTTAATTGTGTCACGTTACCAAACAACTAAAACCAGAGCAAACTCCTCACCTGCTGTTTCCAGTTCACCGTCTCCCGTGAACTGAACTCCCGGCTGGATCAAACCTCTCCCGGTGTGTAACACAGAGCGGTCAGATAAGGATTAGATGAAGCCTGTTTCCCCTCCTCTAAACAGCAGTGGCTGGCGGCTTGCTGAGACCTGGACCAAAGAAAAAAAAAGAAACAGTTCTCAGTGTGGCTGCAGGCTGGACACCGATCCCTCAAACTACACTGCAAAAAATATCGACTTCAGCTCAAAGTTGCACTTCATGGAGCATTCTGTGCTGGAAATAGTTCCTATTGTCCCGCTCCATAAAACCCACAAAATTATGTTAATTCTGCATTTTATTTAGGAGTAAAAAGCTGTCGAAGTTTCTCCATCATTTCAAATAGTCACCGTTTAATAAATAAATCTACATACAAGTCTTAAAAATAAATACACTGTAAGAGGCACAAACAAAGTTTCCTTAACTGTAAGGATCACGGAAGTGAAATGTTTGGTCTGAGCAGCTTTACTCTTCATCACAGTCTGACCCTCTTAGACAAACTTTCTTTTAATTTCCTTAAGTAGTGCTCAGGAACAGTTCTCCAGGCTTCCTTAAGGTCTTTCCAAAGCTCTTCTTTGGATGTTTCTGCCTTTTGTTCCTTTCTCTATCCAGATGATCCCAAACTGCTTCAATAATGTAGAGGCCCGAGCCATGGGAGGGTCAGCGTCTCCTAAAAAAAATAAAGTGATGTTCTGAAGAAATACAAACAAATCTAGCCTTTATACTTTATTTAATAAAGTCACTGCAGCTTATTTTAAAAAGTCTTAAATATATTATGTACAATGAAATATCAAAGTCAGATGCATCTTTATGCTAATCAATACTTTATATAAAAGAAGGACAAATCCACCATGACATAATCCACTTGTTTTCTGACCCCTTACTGAGGCTGAATTAAACATTTTGAGTAACACATCCTGAGGGTCTCTGTCCAATTGTCTTGTTTTCTTTAACTAAGGGGGTCCCTACCTGTGTGAAATTACCCAGAAGTGTCTCAGATGTAATCATATTAAAAAACTTAAACATTAAAGAGAAGTTCTTTACTGGTTTGGTTCCTTCTGTACAGTTTTTGAAGTCTCTGAAGATGCTGTTCAACCAGTTGATGTGGCTCAATCACACCTATTAACACCTGTGCAAACTTTGCTCAAAGTGTGGCTTCTTCTAGTGTTTCTTCCAGTTAGCAAACATGATGTCACCATACTGCCACCATCTGGTAGGGAGTGTGAATCAAGACGTTAAATCAAGAAATAACTAAATAAAACCAGATTCTTCTAATGCTCTCAGATAAGACTGGATGATTTCGTCTGAGCTGTTCCAGAAGATTTCTCGGGTCAAACTGCAGTTTTATTTGTTCTGTTTCAAATTTCTAACAATGAACTAAAGTTTTCTCTTGACAGAAATCACCTGCAGCAGTGGAGGAAGTACTCAAACACTGTATGCAAGTAAAAGTATACTTAAACAGACAAAAATCTATTCCAGTAAAAGTACCCAATTAATATTTTTACTTGAGTAAAAGTGGGTAAACTTGCTGAATGTATTGTGTAATGCAGTAGTCTAGGATTTCATTATGTGCACTGACTGCATATTTTCACACGTATGAGCTGGGCCATTTTAAATAACAACGATACAGACTATGCTACTGGTGAGGTCACATAAGACACAAAAAAATTCACTAACCAAAATTAATTAATCAAATTTGAAGGGGAATTTTTGTGAGTATTGCACGTTTTTAGAGCCAGTTACCTTAAATAAGCCATTTACAGTAAATAAGGCCACATGTGGCGCCTATCTAATGTTTCGGAAATGTTCTGATATGTAAGATGTGCATTAGTTTGGTGGTGTTAAAAATGAACACATTCTTTAGATCAGCATTTTACAATCTTTAACCTGTGGATCCACTGCTCTGTATGTTTCATGTGTCCCTACTTTAAAATACCTCCTTTAAATGAACGGGTTATTAAAGCTTCTGTGTCTTTTTATCTTGTTTTGAGAGATAAGCTCAGCAAGGGCAGAATGTGTGAGAATATTAATAATGTCTTTTCTTTCTTACTTAGTTACTAAATCTTAAATTTGATTATTTTACATGCATATTAACCGTCATCCACCCCCATCATTTGCAGTGGCTGAAGTAGGTTGAAGTGGGCCTTTGAAAAAAAAGTCTAGCTTTAAGATGTTTTTGCATGCATGTGTGCTAGTACACGCATCTTATTTGATTGTTAGATATGGTGTAAGAAAGCTGTCAAAATTTGTGTTCACAAGTACACATCCGTGCATATTCATCCAAATACAAATTCATGAATTCTCGTCTATGTAAAATCACACATAAAATAATTACTGTGTATTTTATCTGTGAGAATACAATTTAAAAAGTTACAACTTCAATAATTACAAATACAAAATTTATGATAACGGTTTCTTCATTATGCATTTTTGAACCACAGCTGTGAAGAAACTGTCAAAAATTAGTCACAAGGTCACAGACATTGTCCACGCTGAAGAAGATAAGTGATTCGGAAAGTGGCTCAGACCTCTCTGGAAGCCACATCTGTACCAGATGAAAAAATGTTTTAAAAGGCTAGAGAAGGTATCCTACCCCCACAAAAACAGAAAAAATCTATTAAATTTTCCAAGTCCACAAAACACACGTAGACTGGTTGGGCAAACTCCCACGCCCCCTCCAACTCCCCGAAGAGGGTGTAGAGCTGGTCCACTCCATGACTCGGACAAAAAACCACACTACTCCTCCACATTTTGAGATTCGACTATCCGATGGACTCTTCTCTCCAGCACCCCTGAAAAGACCTTAATGGCTGAGGATGTGATCCTCCTGTAGCTGGAGCACATCCACCGGTCTTTCATCTTGATGAGATGGATCACCACCCCAGTCTACCAGTCCAGAGACACTGTCCTCGATGTCCATGCAATGCTGCATGGCGTGTCACCCATGACGGACCAGAATCTCCTCAAGGCCGTCTGGAAGTCGTTCTCCATGTCCCCTCCGAACTCCTCCCATGTTCGAGTTTTTGCCTCAGCAACCGATGAAGTTAACGTGTTCACTGCTAACTGTTAGCATGTTTACCACTAACTGCTTAGCATGTTCACCGCTAACTATTTAGCTTTTACACTGCTAACCNCTTAGCATGTTCACCGCTAACTATTTAGCATGTTCACTGCTAACCACTAACTGGCTCGTATGACTCAGACTTGCTAAGTTTAATGGGTCTCTTTACTCAGAAGAGAACCTTAGTGATGTGAAAGCAGTGTGAGTTACCACAGCTCCTATCACTATCATCATCATCATCATCCATGGTAGCCTCTTCTCCGTTTCCTCTCCTCGGTTCTGACAGGTAGCTGCATCCACTGGTAGTGAAAGCAGAAGGGATTTGAAGTGTCCGATTGGTTCAGAAAAAAGGCAGAAGCCCGAAAAGGTCCACCACCACCCTCCCCTCACAGAGGCTGAGGAAAAGGCCCTCAGCCAAAGCTCTGGATGTCCCATGGCTGAAGGTATCCCTGGATGAATCTTCTTACTGCTTTTCCCCAAGACCGAAGTTCGTACGTAAGAAGTCATTGACATGAACGATGGACATGTGTCCAGTGCTGGTTAAGTGTCAGCCATCCATCCATCTGAAGTTATTTGCTAGTATAATCTCTAATACTTTATTACCTCTTGTACAAATATGAGGATTCTTAAAAAATATTTTGAAGCTTTTGTTGTGAAAATGATAATAAAAATGGGTAGGATCCTGAAATGGACTAAACTTAAACTCTGCAGGTCATGATGGGGTAATCAGTCTTTTGGAGCCAACAATAACAGGCAGCCTTACTACATTTTCTAATATCGGTGTGTAAACGAGTCCTTTTTTACTACAGGATGATGAAACCTTGTCAGGTGGCCCAGATATGGATGTAAAGTAGCCAGAGGTTCACCACTCAATGTGGATTCTGGAGTCCTGCACAGAGTCAGGCCACCATGCCTCCTCGTTGCTTTACAGATCAAACAGTGGATTAGTTAAACCAAAGTGTTGTACTATGAAATGGGGTAATAATTCAATACAGTAGAATAAAAGCTACAAGTTACCTTTTGGACTCCCTCATTCATTAAAATAGATAAATTTAAAATCAAGATAAAAATTACACTTGTATTTTTTCTTTTGTGTATGATTTTACTAAAACTTGAAATGTTCAGTCATTTTTGTGATTCAAGGACTATAAATGAATGATTTGACTCTTTTTACAGTGTAAGTAAATGGCCGCAATAAGCTGCTGGAGGGACACCCGAGCCTCGGGGAGATCAGCGACTGAGAGGAGTGAATGCGAGTCCTTAATGACGGGGATTGGTGGGCACTCGGGTCGGCCTGGCATTCACATACACACACATTCAGAAACACAGTAGTAATTGGCAGAGGAGGAAGCAAGGCTGCCGAGGGCCTGGGAACAGATGCCCCCGGGGACACGGAGCCCTTCAGAACATGATCACAACAATAAAACATAATACATGAACCAGAATGACCACCTGAATCAACTGTCTCTTACTTATTAGGGTCTCTTATAAATTGTCCTGTTGTGATAAATGAGAACAGGTTGTAGGATGTTATTGTAACAGACCACGTCGTTATTTCATGTTTTGGATTTTTGACTAAATTTGTCCTCCCCTGGTTGCCATAGTATATATAGACCTTTTGTGGGATTTGTAGTTTTTGGGGAATAATATCACTGTGAAGCTGCTACTGAAGGGTGAACCTGCTGTCCCACCTAAATCTGTTGTTTTTAACTAAATTATTCATCTAGCTCAGTTTTTGTCAAATGGGAGCCCACATAGCCCTTGGGGTACTTGGAGACAGAAGGTACATGAGAAAATAAAGAGGGACTAACTTGTTTTATCAGTTATAATGGAAATAAACTCGTGGTTAGACTCCTTTCTCTTTCTGGAGCTGAAAAAGTAAAGTTTCCCTCAACTCGGGAGGAACATACTCAGAGTTTAACCTGCCTTCTGGTACGGGACCCTGGTCATGTCAGATGGACAGAAAGACCGGGGAAATGTGGCCAGATGAGTTCACGTTTCAGCCACTTCGCTTCGATGTGCCAAACATGATCCATTTGTGATGTGGAGGAGCATCAGTGTCAATGGGGGACTTGGTGTGTGCGAAGAGGACGATGAAGAATTTTCACAGAGACATATGCTCCCATCAAGATGACATCTTTTCCCTGGAGGTGTGTGGTTGTTTCAACAGGATGATGTCAGACCTCGTTCTGCCTCCGACAGCGTGGCTACACACACAGTGTCAGACAGGCCTGCAGTCCACATCTGTCTCCTACTGAAAATCATAAAGCATCATTAAGAGAATTGTTTTCATTTTCTAAATACAATGATGTCGGTCAGTGGAGGCAGGAAATAATTTCTTTGTACTCCGTTCTGTTGAATAAACATTCAAACAAAAAAACAGATTTAAATTTTTATTGCATNGTGGAGGCAGGAAATAATTTCTTTGTACTTCGTTCTGTTGAATAAACATTCAAACAAAATAACAGATTTAAATTTTAATTGCATTTTAGAAAACTTTCAAGCTTTTCTGGAAATGAGTTTTGTAAATATACAACAGCCACAGTGACAAAAAGCAACTATGAAGAGATCCAGGATAGAGATAAAAACAGACTCAGAGGAAATGGAAAATAACTGGAAAGAAAAGCCAAAGTCAGGAAAAACAACCACAAGAACACCATGAAGAGAAGAGCGTGAACCAAATAATAAATAAACAAAACAGCTGCACAGATAAATGCCCGAGTTCTGTCCACATTCAGTTCTAAGAGCCCTGCTGGTGGAGAACCACACAATGATGAACACTGAGACACGACGTCCACACAAACCAGTTTCAGTTCAATACTTTATTAATAACCGGTGCAATTGAAAAGACAGAAAAATAAAAAAAATCAAGTAGGAATACATTTGCATATTATATCATCAAAACAAAATATCTGAAGTGTTCTAATACAGAATAGAAACAGCAGATTTATTTTTTCCTTTTTTAAAACTGGATGAGGAAATGATGCACAGCTCTGAAGGCCACTAGTGTAAAGTTGTTCAAACTTTCCTTAAATGAAACCTAAGAACAACAAAACTGTTTCTGACCTAAAAACCAAAAGAAAATAAAAAGCTGCTGTTGGTAAACTCACGCAAAGCTGTCTGAAATATCTTTTTATTTTTTAACGGTTGCGTCTGGACGTGTTGAACTCCTTGTGAGACCATTTCGACCCTCTGGGATGTTGGAGGTGATGTCTTCAGTTTTATTTGGCACATTTCAAGGAGCTTGAGTGGAAAAGTTAAAAATAACCTTTCAGGCTCTGTTATTGTGATAATTCATATAACTCACGATGGCTTTAGCCTCCAGTGCTGCAATAATGGGACTTTAATTTTTGTCACACTGGGTAAGATGGCCCTTTTAAAACCTTTGATTCGGTCAAGTCAATGTCAGATTTTGTGATGGTGAGATAAATTTTGACCCTTAGCGCCTGAATTTATATACAATTATAGAAAAATAAAATATTTACAGGGTAAAAATTAGACGAATAAAATAAATTACAATTAAAATACTAAACAAATTAATAATTAATAAATAAAGATAAATAATGAATAAATAATGTTAAATAAATACATATATAATACTGAATAAAATCAAATAAATAAATAAAATAAATCTGGTAAATAAGAATAAATAAAATAAAGAAAGACCAGAATTGGATTTGTTGACAATTTGCGACGCCAGGCGCTGAGGGGTTAACACAGAAAATTATAACTTCATCTCTCTTTGTTAATCTTTTATCAGTTAACATATAAAGGTTATCGACATTAGTGGTAAATACACAGTTTTAGTTATTCATATCCGGATGCTTTTTCTTTTTTCTTTTTGTTGCAAATTTTGGGCCAACTGAGCATGCTCATCAGGGCCGGCCTAAGCCTTTATGAGGCCCCAAAGCAGAATATGAATAGGGGGCCCCCTAGACCACCTCTGGTGCTTAACTCTTACCAGTTCCTGATCATTCCATACACTATAAATGTAACAAGCTCATTCGTTTGCATTATTACTTTCCCTTACAGAAAATCCACATGATCCTTGTATTTCCCACATGTGCTCCACATGTACATGCACATGTGAGCCACTTGGTTATGGAACATTTTCATGTGGTTCACATGTAGAGAACATGTGTACCACAAATGGTACACATGGTCAATTTGAATCACATGTGAAATGCATGTAATTCACACAAATATGGTACACATGTGTTTCAGATATTTTTCACATGTGGTCCTCACATGTCACATGTGTTTGACATGTGTAATGTGTGGTCATATGTGAACTTCATCTGGTCTTTCTGTAAGGGATCGTGCAGTACTGCATATGCAAAGATTTTTTTTGATAGAATTCATTTAAATAAAAAAGAGCAAGCATATATAAGAAGGTGAGCGCCATCGTGGAGACTTGCCAGATTCAGCCAAACATGATCGTTTCTGTTTGCTAGCTTCTGTAAGCTGTCCCCAGCCGGTTGACTGCATATAAAATATTACAACAATAAAAAAATTGTCTTTTAAAAATCTTTATGTTTTGATATTAGTGAAGACTTTTGCACAGTTTTAATATAGCAAAATGTTCCATTGTTCAGATTAAAACTTATTTTCCTTAGCTGGTTTTCAGGATTTGGGCATTAATTCAGCTCAGCTGAAAGAATAGAAACAGGTCACAGCACCGAATAATTAAAGAAACCATCCAACATCTACAATTTTTGTCTCCGAAATAAGTCCAAAGATCTTGTTCAGGATAAACATTTTTCATGTGTTTAGTCCCGTAATTGCCGCCGTCCTCACGGATATGTCCGACAGCCTTGTGCAATGTTTCACAGCGACGGCGAGGAAAGCATGACATAAACAAAATAGCTGTACTGTAAAATGCCAAGGCACAAATAATTTGTAGCAATCAAAAAGTCCATAAAATTACAGGTTATGCAGAATGTGCCGATCAGTGCATTGCTTCGTATGCAGTTACAGTGAAAACAACCGTACTCCACAGGGGAAAAAAGAACCAAAAATCACAGCAAGTACTATTGCCCTCTTTACTACATGGATGCCATAAAGTGCTCCTTTTCATTCAGAATAATTGCACATACAGACGAGTTCACACAAAGTGAAACTAAAAAGACACATTTAAGTGCACATTAAAAACAATGTTGGTTTTAGTTCATGCTCAAGGTGATCTACAGAAGTTTTCCAGGCATTAATATTCCATCCAGGAGGTTTAGAATCCAGCCTCAAATTGGACTGTTTATCCACACAATGATGAATGATAATACCATTATTAATCCACACTGTCATCATAAAGGGTCGCTATCACTACTATGTTGCTAAGAGACCTCTATTTAGACCTGGAAATGATCCTCTGATTGGTGGAAACACCTTCCACCAATCAGAGAGCTTAACATGATGTTAATGTCCAATCAGGAGCAGCCAAAGATCAACCAGTGAGCAGAAAGTTGAATGTGTGTGTGAAAAGAAGAAAAATAATGCTCCTCTATGGCTGGAATAAAGCCAAGAAGACATTTCTGATGCAGCTGAGCTGGAGTTGGTTTAGTGAGAACAGCAGGTAAATAGTAGCAGAAGTAACTGCAAATGAGGAAAAAGTGGAAACATGGAAATAGTTTCTGTTGTGTGTTTGTTTTAATGCCAATATTTTTTCTCCTAAAGGCCAAGACTTGAGAGAATGATGTGCAGATGAGAAAAGGCTTGGTTACTGTTGATCTGTGTGTTATTTCTAAAAAGTTCTGTTTTCTTCTTCTGGTTGGTTTTTATGCTGCTATATCTATTGATACATTCATTTTACATAATTTTAGCTTCATAATCTGAAAACTGAGGCTGACCTGAAACATCATGTCTGCATGCTGCCTGAGATTAAAAGGGTTCAGCTTCTACGTTTAGTTTTATATTTTAGAAAAAAAGGTAGACCGGAAAAAGTAAAAAATGGCTTATAGCTTTAAGAATTAATATGACCAGCTCTTGTTTACAGATTTAGTGGTTACAAAGAGCATAAAAAAGACTGCTGACAGTAAAACATTGGTTGTCAAGTAAAGGAGACAATGTCTCCTTGCAGAGTGGTCCTTTAAAATCCAGAGAACACCAGAGGGAAGCCAAATCAACACATTAAAAAAGGTGTTTAATGTGACGTAATAGGGTATTTCTGATGGCTTTCTATAATTCACTCAGCTCAGAAGTTCTAGCACCAGGTCAAAAACCAAACAGGGGTAACAGTGTAATAAAGTTAATTCCTGTAGGTTTCAACAATCACTCTCCAGCTTCCTATCTGATCTAATTATGGTCACTTCTGGCTCAAAGAAAGCCAAGACAGTGACAGCTAATTGCTGAAGTTTACCTTCACAAAACAATTTGTTACGCTATGGTGACTAAGTCCATTTCTTATGGTCTACACAACCAGAAAGTTGGACAAATCATGAGAGAAAATAACAATAAGGTTAATAATAAACATAGCTAACCAAAAACCTTTGCTGCAAAATACAGAACAATCACTACAAAACTGCTTGTTGAAATGTCTTAATTAAACCACTCTTTGCCAAACCAACCCATGAAAGGACAGATTATTGGTTATTATTATAAAAACAGAAATGGTGGAAGTAAAACAACAAAATGCTGATTGTCAAATGAAAAGGTTATCTCAGTGAACTCTGAGGAGGTGAGCTTTAAAAGACCAAATGAAAAACATCTTGGCACCATCTGAGGGTACAATACTCTCCTCCTGTAACATATTGAGCACATCATTTACTTAAAATTGCCTGTAAATGGCTTAAAACCACTGGTTTGGTTAGGTGCCATTAATAATATGGTGACTTGGAGTCTATTAGTTATGCAGTGATACATCTTGTAAGTTAAAACATAAAATGTTTCTCACATTACTCATGCAGAGAAATAAGATGAGAAATGAAGACAAGCTCACAGTACAGACAGAAACAGCTGGACAGCAGATTTAAATCTTCCAGGGACATCATGCGCTCATTAAAACCTCTCCAACAGGCTGGAAAATCAAAGAATTGATTCACAAGTCAAAGACATTGATTACATGTACATAATCAGTCTGATCTTGAGCTGTTGTACATTCACTGGCACTCGGATTGGCGTGATAATAATTAGTATTTTGGCTTTTTGATAGTTTGATTAATTGGCCAGCTCATTAAATATGTAGGTTTAGTTCAAGTTAAACTAGTCCACAAAAAAATCCAATTTTAAGCTGATTTTTTTTTATAGAATTGAAAAAAGTTACCCATGACCATCTACTAGTTTCAACAATGACAAAAAAGTGTTGCCAACAAGAGTAAACATTTCCTCAAAATTTTGTATTTTGATTAGTCATTATGAACTTTGGATGTACGCTAGCAGTACATATGCATACTTTTTAGATAGCTCAGTGACATCTGGTAGTACAGTATGATAGTCCCTCAAATTTATTAATCATCATGCCATGTGTAGGAGACAAAAAAGAGAATATGATGTCTTCCAGGTTGATTTTGACTAAAAAAAATAAAATAAAAAAAGCAGAGTAAATGGTAATAAATAAACTTTTGTGGCTAGAATAAAGACAAAACTTTGCTTCAATTTTATATACGAGATAAATGCTTATGTGAGAACATTCCTGTTTTATTATTGACTGATTTTGCTAGCATCGCTTTTTTTACAGTGTATTTAGTGTCTTGGAAGACATTTTTTCCTTCAATAATTTACACAATAATCTAAGTAAATTTAACAGTAATTTGCCATTTAGCTATAAATATACCAATGCTGATAAATTGTAATTTCCATTGTTATTAATAACAGTATATTTTAAAAAGAAAGAAGTTTTAAAATGGAAGAAAAAGTAAATGACTGACAGAAATGTGGGAGTTTCTGTAAATTAAACTTGACATGCAAAGTCAGTGGATATAAGGTTTAAACTTTAAGTTGGCACATAAGAACAAACAGAATAAAAAAAAAGTGAAAGGTTAAACATTGCAGTTCTGTGCAGCTGAAATTATGTTGTGTCTGAATGGTGTAATGAGCCATAAACACTGCAACCCTTCCAAACTGCAGGCTATTTTACAAAAGCACGACTGAACTCTGGGACATTTTTTTTGTTTTCATGTTTAAAAAATGTTGATTCAAGAGGAAACAGTTCACATTCATAAATCCTGTGTGCTGTGTTTGGTGAGTGGTGAAATGAGGTGAAACACTAAACAGAATGACCCCTTGAAATCATTCTGGATGATGCTTTTTTGCTTCAGAGGCACAATGAATGAAAGTCAGCAGGGATATATCACTCCTATGATTTTTCTCTGTGTTGTGACATCTTATTCTGCACCACAAAGTCTTGTCTTGTGTTATTCACTATTGGTCTTTTTACAGAATATAACTGACTTCTTTTCTGGAACAGATGCTAAGTTATAGTAGGAATAATAATACAATTAGTTAAATAGATTATAATAAAGGTTTAATTTGCCTTGCTAGCTTGATAGACAGGAGTTGCCTCCACACCATGCTTCTACATGACGGAATAACTTATTAAACTGAGATATTTGATCATGACTATCTATGTACAACTCAAAAAATGTTTAGCTTCATGTAGAGATGCCACAACCAGGGCAACATTAGCCAGGTTTTCACTCACTTTGACCACTGTCACAGGATTTCAATAGGAAATGGTCAATAGAAACAATAACACATTAGGGGGCATGGAAACAACTTTTAGAAACACCTGTACTTTTGAAAGATTAAAACGATGCGACTCATGCAACTAGTCAACATATTGCCACGTGTGATGTAATATCTCACATGTTCCTGAAGAAAAGGTTTCTCCAGGTCAGGAATCTAGCTAGCTAGCTATGGTCTCTGTAGCCTGTTTGATTCATCTGCTCTGTTGAGTTTGGTGCCATAAAGATTCCTTCTTTCTTTTTTAAAAATGATTATTTTTATTTTGATAGGTCTCTCCTAAAGCTGAGAACAGTTGTGCTCGCATGTTTATTTTAACACCGTTATCCCGCGATAACGATGACTATTTTCTCGTAATAACGAGATAATTCCTTTTATTAGCTNGCATGTTTATTTTAACACCGTTATCCCGCAATAACGATGACTATTTTCTTGTGATAACGAGATAATTCCTTTTCATTAGCTTGTTTACCCTCTCCATTTAGCTATTGTGTGACACTTTAAAGCCTTGAGTAGTGAAAACTAAGTTAAACCAATCACAGCTGCTCCTCAGATGTAACCAGCGCTCTCATTGGTTAGACAGTCACACGTGTGTCTCTGTCTTCCATCTTAAATTTAGCAAAGTAGCAGCTCGACCTCAAACTTTGAAAGAAACTCATATTCTGAATGCTGAAAGGATGCTTCAAAGTTTCACAATATCAGCAGCTGTCTCCTTAAAGTATTTACATTATTTGTATCTGTACTGTTGAGAAGACAAGCTGGCTGTTAGCTAGCTGTTAGCTAGCTGTTGGCGGGCTGTTAGCTAGCTGTTAGCGGGCCGTTAGTTTGCTGAAAGTGTGGCTGTCTTAACCAATGAGAGAGCTGGTTACATTCGAGGAGCAGCTGTGATTGGTTAAACTCAGTTTTCACTGCCCCAAAGTGTCATGTAAAAACTAAATGAAGAGGGTAAACCATTAAAGAAATTAAATTGCAAAAAGGATTTAAAAAAGAGAATTATCTTTTTAAATGTATGCAATGGAAAGGTATTTTATAACCAAATTCATGAATTGTGTTATTTATTGTTCTCCTTTTAGAAATAGCATTTGTAAATACATTTACAAATCACAGTATTATACATTTACAAATCACAGTATTTAACAATTATTATTTCAATAAGCAATTCTTCTTTAATGTTTGAAGTTAAAATACATCATTTCAAAACACTGCAATTTGATTTATTTTTGTATGAATGAATTGCTAAATTTTAAATTATATTTAGCAATCTATATTTTTGTTTCACAATTTATTACTCATCATCAAAATGCTGTATTTCATTCTATTTCAAACACCCTCTTGGTCTTCCATAGGGAATGGAAACACACATATAAATAGGAATTAACAGGAAAATACCCAATACCATTTAAAAATGAGTGCAAATCTAACTCAGATCCTGGAAACATTTTTTTTTATCATTTCTGAAATGAAAACTAGAATAGGAGTAGAATCAAAACTAAAAAAATATAATCTGAGACAGAATCAAAGCACATAATTTTGGTTGCAACATTACTTTTTTTTTTTTTTTACATATCCCTTTAATGCTGTGTGTATCATATCTGAGACATACAGTTTCTGAGACCTGTTTCATCACTTTATGGTAAAAATGTTTCTAAAAAGCTTGTTTAATACAATCTGACACTTGTCTTCTGCCCCCTAGTGGATACATTTTGCACTACTATAATTCAGGACAAATATTACACTGTAATATACTGCACATACATGTAAATTATTAATTTTGCCAAAAGTCTACATAAAGACTTGATACAAAAATTTTAAAGTTCTAACCAGTTTTTATTTTTAACATGGCTAAATTGGTAAACCACTTTGCTAAATTTTACGTGGCTCTGTAAAACCTAAAAATTAATCACAATCCAATCGAGTTATAGTAGATTGGATTGTAGTAGCATAAGTGAAGCATGGTGTGGAAGTTTCTCTGTTATATTAGACCTGAAGGCAGTTGGACATGCTCTAACTGTGTGATAGTAGTAAGTTGTGTGTGTAGGATACATTTGTTTGTCAGATATTACATTCAGTAACAGTGTAATCCTAAATCTAAAGTAGTAATAGCAGTTTAGGCCTACATGTGATCATCTGGAAGCTTCTTATTTGCTGAGTTCCCTTTAAATAAAATAGTGAGGTCAACAATAGAAAGCTCTGCACCTAAACATTAACCGGTCTTTCAAGTTTAATTTGGGATGTTTTGTGTTCATAACTGGACATTCTGGTTGTTTCAGGTGCAGCAATGAACAGTTGAGAAAGTAATAAAAGTACATTTCTTGTAAATTCTCAGTTGTGTCCCTGCTGCAGACTCAACTTATAAATAGATGCTTATGAATTCTAAATCACTTTTACTGATGCTTGGTAAGATGTTTGAACTGTTGCTAAACACTCATTGTGAGTGTATAATTAATATATTATTAAGTAATTGGCCAAGCTACAAGACATGTAGTGTCAAATTATTATAACATTTTTTTACTGAATAGAATAAAATGCTAATAATATTATTAGCAAAGTTTGCCAAATGTAAAATGTATTATTAGAGAATATTTTTTATGGTTTTGACTAAAATACAAAAATCTAAATCAGTGATAGACTACAGAGAAAAATGTTTTTAAAAAAACATAAAACAATTGTCAGTACCCACACTTGCAGTATTTATCATGCATCTACATGTGACATATTTTTTCGTCATCATCTCCACTTGGTTCAGATTACTATAGAAATTGAGTAATAGTTGTGTTCTGTGATAACTGGCTGTTAGAGATATTTAAGTGATTCTTTTTTATTGTGACAGTATAACTGCATTGGGAAGCCGTATGTGTGGAGAAGATGTTTTAACATTGTTGCAGCTGGGAGTAGGGGGTCAACAAACAAAAAAACAAAAACATCTAAATACTAATATAGGCTTTTATTTTAGACGGCACCAATTAAACATAAATAAATACCAATTTACAAGATAAAAAAAAATCAAATAAATATGGTGACAAAAAAACAGATCAATAAATAAAATATTTAGCTCAAAACAAATGAAAAAATAAATAAAAAAATCAAAGGCAAGATGTGGGGATAAGGGTATAATTATTATTTTAAAGTATATATAGTTTGATGTATAGCTCTTAACATCTCTTGGCTGACATAAATACCAGCCTAGGAATACTTTGACTCCTTCTTATACCACTTTGGTATTAGGAGGACTGCATGATGTGACTGATGCATGTAATAGGAGTTTAAATCATTAGTTCAGGGTCCAGTGAGTAATATAATGTGATAGCACAATAACTTTTAAATTAAATGACAAAAAGCAGTTAAAACATTAAAAAGGGGTTTTATTCCCGAGCTCAATCAGACATTTGATTAAAAAATCTGTTCTTGGTGCAAACATAGACTATACTTGCTATTTGGTTGTTGATCACTGAATTAATGTATTGATTAAGATTGATGTATTGCTACATCCGTCACGTCAGCATGTAGCCACTTTTCCAAAATGCCATGTGCTTTTCCCTCTTGTAAATCTGCAAGTGTGGGTACTGGGACAAAGTCACATTGTTTAATTCAGGATAGACCAGCCCCTTTGAATCGAATCCTAGTTTGTTTGCTCAGAAAGTCTGGTTCGATTGGAGAGGTGCGAACGTGCAACCGTACTCTGACGCAGATCAAAAAAGTGGACTCTGGCCTGAAAACGCAGGTCATGGCGTGCAGACTACAACTTGTGTGGTGGAAATGGAAGTTGTCTAAAATTAACCAATAGATAAGCAAGTTTGTCTTTTTTTCTCCTTTAGTAATTCTCGATACAGCGCCACCTCAGGTGAGGAGGAGAACACGCTATTCAATAGACTGGATTTGTTTGACTACGTGCAGTGTGAAAGCAAACTGTTGCAGCTCCAAATAGTCTAGGTGACTATCAGGTATAAATATGACCTATAAATGCTGTCCTTCATGTAGGTCTGGTTAGTGTTTCAATAAGCCACTATTAAGTTACATGAAAATAGGGTGCGAATCCTACTCAACTGCTTAGAAACCTTTCAAAAATGAAAGATGTGCAGGTGGTTTATATCCCTGAATTCATGTGCCAACAAAGCAGCAGAGATTTAGTGTTTCAAAGTTTTTTCCTTTTTTTTTTTTTTATTTTTTTAAACAGGTGACAGGTCTGTATGCATAAAGAGCACAGTGATGTGAAAACAAAATGACTGGTTTCTGGGAAGAGATGATCATCTTGACTGCATAAAAAAAAAGCTGAAATGGTGAAAAAATAGAAAAGTCAGCAACTAACCAGTCTTTTGTTTTCCAAGTCTCTCTTTTATACAAGCTCTCACACACAGTTTCATTCACACACAAACACAAAGTCGGGGGACAACACATGAAACAAAGAGACAGGAGACTTTTGGTTCCAGTATCGCCCTCTAATCTTTACCCAAAAATGGTGCATCATCATGCAAACCATGCAAAAACAATGAAATGTATTCATATAAAAAATAAGTGATACAAAATGGCATAGCAAGTATATGTATCCATTCAATCTCTTTTTCTGTTTCCTGATATCCTGAACTTTGCAGTGTCTACACTAAAAATCGCATGCGTTACATGCAGTGCGGTTGGCTTTGCAGCAATAAAGCTTTTGGGTGTATATAATATGTATATTAATGTTTTTTTTTAATTTCAGCTAAAGAGTGCGCTGTACAAAGTTCTACTTTACAGATGGTCCAGGTTCTCTTGCTTTTTTGTTCTGGGCAGACTCGGTGCCATGGCTCTCCGTCAGATGATATCTGTGGCGGTATCTGATGGTCAGCGACCTCTCTTGAGGCCTTGCAGCATCGAGGCAGGTAAGACCCACCTTCGTCCCAAAGGTTTGGCCTTAAATTGTGGCTTTGACCTGGTGTTTTGGGCTTAGAGGCATGGGCTGGATTTAAGTTACCTCAGAGTTTTGGATTTCTGCTTGGCAGACGCCTCTCATGGCGGCGTGTTCCACACAGCATCACCGAATCCTTCCCCAGTGGAAGATAGAGGCAGAGGCCCCCCGCTAGGCGTGAAGGGGTCTGTGTCCGTGTCGCTTTCACCCTCCGCCAGGTAGCTTGGCCTGGGTCTTGTCCAGCTGGTCTCCCCTGTTGCCATCACAGCTCCCATTGATAAGTCCACCCCTTCCTCCCCCTCGCGTTCCCCAGAGATGCTGAACCCACTGGGTGAGCGCTCCAGCTCCTCGTGGTTCACCGACAACATTGAGAGTGGCGAGTCACCCCCCCGCCCCCCTGTGGTCCTGCCTGGCCCTGCGGACAAGTCCTGCAGGGAGCTGATGGGCAACACAGTGGGACGCTCTGTGTATGTGGGGATGGCCGATGGAGGTCGACGTTGGTGACCTGGAGGTAAGATGTCTCCTCCTGCCAACCCGTCTCTGTCTAAACGTCTTCTGCCATAGTCCAGATTCGCTTTGCTGACCGGTACCTGGTACCCCATGTGCGGAAACGCCTCAGAGTAGTTAAGGAAAACCCGCCTGATCTCACCATTCGCCATAGGATCACAGGTCTCCAGGGTCATGTGTGCAGCACCGGCAGAGTCCACCTGAAGGTGCTCAGTGTGCTGGATGTGCATGTCCACCAGGAAGTCCAACTTCTTCTCCATGTCCTCCACCTGAAACAGACGCATTTACACAAGTATCACTGATCTTCTAATACTGGCTGATTATGATATAATTAACATTAAAAGCAGACATTATTAGCAGACACCCGCTTTAGGTTTGGTATCCAGTTCTTAAAAGTCCAGTAAAGGATATCTGCTATAGACACTCACCAGCCACTTTATATATTATCAGCCAATCACATGGTAGCAACTCAACACATCTATTTATGTAGACATGGTGAGGATGACTTACGGAAGTTCAAACTGAGCATCAGAATGAGGAAGAAAAGGGATTTAAGTGACTTCGAAAGTGGCATGGTTGTTGGTCTGATTGTTTCAGAAATTGCTGATCTACTGGGATTTTCACGCCGGGACACCGGCCCAAAAGTAATGCGGCACACTAGGAATCCTCCTGAACCTCTCGATTAGCCGGCATTGCTCTTGGTGTGTATTTTGTCATATACGGTAGTATATAGGCTGACTCTATTTGTGTTATGTGCCTGT
>CM047982.1:31770465-31782347 GCA_026261665.1 Melanotaenia duboulayi
GGAGTGTAGCTCTGGATTAAGGAGTGAATGTAGACAGGAGCTGTTTGGAGTATTGTCTGTTGTTTCTCTATAACATAAATATTAGTCTTTCTCCTGTTTCTGTCTGTGTCCCTATAGGGCAGGGCAAATTTTGTAAAACAGATTTTAATCTTTATGATGAAAGAGTGACATTTTTTATGTACAATCTTGTTGCTGCCCTGCACCATCCTGAGGCTGATAAACTGCACAACGTTAAGTTGCAGCCTGGAGCATCACATTACAGACAAGTTTAGTTTTATGGCACCGCGTCACACGTTAGCAACTGGATATCAACACACAGTGTTTTGAACGTGAACCATGATTCAGCAAATATATATATATATCAGAGTGACTTTTACTGGCTGCAGAGATCTCGGAGAAGAGACGGGATGAAGATGGATGCTGATTCAGCCGTCGTTAGCAGTGGCCTCTTGAAGAACATCTGCAAAGTTCAGAAGTACTTCTTTAAAAAGTCCAAAAACATTTGATAGTTTAAACATTTCTGCTTTTAACTGTAACTAAAGTGTGTGCAACAGACCCAGTGTCTTTAATTAAAAACCTAATTAGTACATCTTATTTTTGATCTAGATGCACGAGACAAATGCATCAATGAATGACGCAGAAAGATTTCTGAACCTTATCAGCTTGATTTCTGCATTCAGTTGTTTAAATATCATGTAAATGCTGTCTCAGAGTCTGCAGGAAGAATGATTATATGCACATCTCAAACCACCAGACTGCATCTCATGGCAAAGACCTGCTGACCTTCAGTGTGTCATCACAGTGACAAAGCAGGCCCAGCGCAGTGCAAAAGACGGGTGGACAACCTGCGTAGGTTTGGACCCCTCAAGACTCCTCGAGACGAAGATCCAGTCCAGCCAGAAATAGAAGCTGCAGCGTGTGAATGTTTGACTTTAAAGCACACAGGAGCCGCCTCAGATAACTTTTCAGCACTGTCATGGAGCTTTTTAAAGTCATAACTCAACTATAAACTCATGCACTGGAAATGTACCTCAGCTCCATGTCCCACATCCCAGCAAGGGGTGAAATAGCTCAGCAACAGCCAAACTGGGTCACCATAACAACCAAAGCTTAGTCCTGTTGTTGCTTACCTTCCTACCTACGTTTAAAACGCTAAGGGAATTTAAAACCCGTGTAACACCGCTGCATACAGCTGTGTATTTATAGATCCGTTCAGCCGCAGAGCTTCCAGCACGGTTGCGTGCCAACTCTCTGGCAGATGTGTGCGCTGCACTTTGAGCTTTGAGCCTTTGGCATTTTCCTTCTACCATCAGGTCCAACTAGTTTCACTTCTATACCAGAATCAGGGTTCCTTCATTTTTAAGATCAGTTCAGCTCGAAAAACGGAGTCATGTAACTGATGTTAACTTTTATATCATGTTATGTTGTGTCTGGGACATTTACATACAGCTGCATTTTTCCTTTAATTTGAACAAAGCCTTTTTCAAATTTATGTCCTTAGGTTACTACATGACAAAGATGTGGTATACAAGGAAAAGGCTTTCACTGAATACTTGAATTAACTTAATGTAGCCTGACAAAACAAATCTAGGCAAGCCGATACTTTCAGCTTCGATGCTGCTTTACGCCTCTGCTTTCAGGCTGTACCTTAACAACCAACCAGAGGCCTGGTTTAAACAAGGATTTGGCTCTGGAGGATGGTCTTGAGGTGGCCTTTGGATTGTCAAACCTGCCTCTTGTCATCTGCGAGCACACCAAACTGAAAACCATTGGTAATGGCAAGAGAAAGCAGAATAACTTTTTTATTATTTTAACTGGCTTAAGGACTTTATCATTCTATATGTGGCAGGGATGTCTGAGAAAAGTCAAAGAATTTCCTTTGAACACAAAATTCTGGTGTATCCCAGGCTAAAACTGACTCAGCTCATGAATAAAAAGACCCAAACACTTGCTGAGCGATGCTGTATATTCTAGTTCAGTGCAGCAAGGAGTGCAGAGACTTATTTTTATGGAAACTAAACAACCTCTCCTTGTTTGCACGGCTCAACAGAACATGCCCTGAGGTCATAACTCAACAATGCATCTGCATCTAAAGGTTAAAAGATGCGGGTTTGCAAACAGATGTTTGAGGGGAGTGAAGTAAAGCATCAATCATAAAGCAGAAGAGGTGGCTTTCAGCATGCGTTTCACCACCATTTGCACCATGATTAATGTGACCCCATCATCTCATGTCATGGCACAAGGACATGCGTGATCCCAGAAGAACTTCAATGCCTGCAACTCCACACAACTTGGAAATAAAGTGATTAGGTTGTGTGGTGAAACATTTGCCAGCCAAACCTCACAAGAAAACATGAAACTGAACATACTCTATAGGAGGCATCACAACTCAAGGTTAAAAATACGAGCTGGCAGCTGTTTAGTTTGGGTCAGTGTTTGCGTCATCTGTTGGGTAAGTTTGACCCGTAAGTAGTAAAATCTGTAATCTTAAAAATACATACCTTTAAACTGGAACCATGTAGTTTTCGACACCTGACTATGAGAGCTAAACATTATCATTTGCACCATGATTATTGGAAGGACAGACCTAAGACCAACACTGTCATTTGAAGGTTCATTGATCAACTGTATTAAACGTGAAATTCTGTGGACAGGTTCACGATATTAAAATGGTTTGTTTTTGGTACCATGTACAGTTCTCATGACAAGGCTGTTATCAGTAGATCTACTGCAGTAATTCTTCTCTGAATCAGTGGAAAATGACGTTAACACTGTTGTAAATATTTTATTTCATATGCTTTCTTAATGCTGGGCACAAAGTTCAAGTTAAGGTTGTTAGTAAGCTCAAAATAGCTCAATTATTAGAATTTCTACAGACTGTCAAATAGATACTAGACTAAGATAGAAGCTCACATAAAAGAGGAAACTAGGTATAAAAAAAAAAGGGGGAACCTTAAACTTCTGCTAAGACGCAGTGAAAAACAACTAAGGCAGAAGTCATTTAAAGGCCAACACTTGGGCACATGATGTTATCACCTAGTGACCAAAATGCTGCAGGGAAGGCTATGTTTACTCAACAGGTCTTGTGATAGACGGCTGGACGAAAAGAGGAACCCTTGACTGAAGAGAGACGAGGAGCACCGCCCATGCACAATACACATTCACATGAATTTGCATAACATGCATTCACATAGTCACACATATTGTAACGGTATAAAGAGGAGGATTATTAATGATTGGCAGGTCTTTTTGGCTGAATCTGAAGACTCTGTATTTCCGGTGTTAGAGCTCAGCAGCTAAGGCTAAGACAGACCTCCTCTTAAGAGATATGTATTGCTTTCTTTTTGCTGGCTAAACAAAGAATTGTCAATTCTACTCAATCTCTGGTGTTTTCTGTCTTTCTTTAATAGTGGATTTTTGAACAAACTCCTTCTGATATAATTTTAACAGGTTGTGGAAAAATCGTAAACTTCATCACCCAGTCACGCATGGAAAAAACAAAAAGAAATGTGAGGGAACCAAGGATTAAGGTTAATTATCAATGCCGAAAAATATGAATATGAAAAAAGCAGATGTGGAGAGTGGACGTCAGCAGGGTGAAATGAAGTCAACCTCAGATGTAGTTCAGTTTAAAGAGTTGAAGAGTCAAACTGCTTCACACAAATGATTGTGTTAGTTTTGTTCAGGAGTTGTTTTCACAAACTATGATTTAACTTTATGTTTTGTTAATGATGATGTAAATGTGGGAAACGTTCATATTTGTATTATTTGGGCAAACACTGCTAACAATGCAAATCAAGTTTAGACACATTCCTGATAATAAAGTTGTATCGTATTACATTATCGTATCGTATTGCCATATTTCGTATTGTATCATATCAGATTGCATCACAACACATCATATTGCATTGTCTTGTATCATATCGCATGAAAATAAATTGTTTTGCATCTTAATGCATTATATTGCATTGTACAGTATTGTACTTATCATATCACACTGTATCTGGACATATTGTATCGTATCACATCATAGTGTATCCTATTATAACACATCGAATCAAATCACATTGTGTTGTATCTTATCATATAGTTTATCATATATTGTATCATATTGCAGTGTGTTGCATCACATCGTATCATATATCACAGTAGTTCCCAAACTGGGGGACGGGCTTGATATTACTGTTGTCCATGAAGAGGTGTCCTGCAGAAAAAGGTTGGGAACCACTGATATATCACACTGTAGGATGTCATATGCTGTTGTAGTGTTACTATATAATTAACAACAATACTGATCCTTAATTATATTTTCTATTTATTTCAATTTGTCTCTGGGATAAATAAAGTACATTCAATTTAATTTAAATTATTTTCTAAACAACAGGACAAAACGGTTGCAAAACAAATATCACCAATATATTGTTATTATGAAGTTGTATAGATATGTATTTTCTATAGATATTACAGTATCTATAAAACATTTACATCTGCTTATATATATATATAGCAATAATATTGTTATTATGGATATTTGTTGCTATGGTAATCCTGCAGAGAAAATCTGGCGTGACAGATAGTTTTCTCAGATACACATTATTCACTCATCATTTTCTTTTCATTTTTCATTTCAGATCAGCTCTGTTAATAGTGGAAAATGAGCCAGAATGGTTTCCCAGCCTGAAAGGAAAGCCAACACCTGAAGGTCACTTCATGGCAACTGGCAAGAAAATACTAACTTTCAAAGGACTTCACATCAAAAAAGCTTCCAGATACAATGATGAACATCACAGGGTCCCTAATCTGCTTCAGCAGCAGGTCAACAGTGCACCTGAAGGCCAGATCCATTTTCTTTCTTATTTTCTACTTCTTTTATATCCTTATTATGTCCTTCCCTTTCATTTTCCCAGGTCGACATTCTTCCTCCCCTTCTTGAAGCATTTCCTGTCCCTTCTGGCTTCCTCTCTACAACTCCTGCATTTTCAGGTGAAGCACTCAGCCTCTTGGCTCCAGGTCGACACCTCTTCGCCAACAGTACTGCCCTCCTGGATGTATTTGGCTTCCTTCCTTCCCAAATCCAAATTTGCTTACCTGGTCTCTTAGTTTCACTGGGCTGTATATCCGGCCACTTCACAACTTTTTGTTTTCTTGTTCTTCAAATTGATTTAATCTGACTGAGATTTGAACCTCTCCAATACCAAACCATTAATGCTTCATTTGCACTTCGAGAAGCCTCCACTGTTTCAATATGCAAAACAAGTAAGTGAAGAACAAAAGTCTGACTTGTCAGTATTTAGATCATATCTGACCTTGCTGATGCCATCAAAGTCCAGCTCAGAGCCATTTTCTGAGGCCACATCAGCATTATGAAGCTGTGAACAGACACTTTGAGCTGTTTTTGCTCTCAGTGATGTGATTAACCAAGGTCACCTGCCACCAACTAATTACTCCACTTGGCTCCAGCTGCAGTGCAGAGGGGAACCGGAAGGATTTCAGGCCGAAGATCAACTTCAACTCCTGCCACTGACCTCTGCAGGTCTTTAGGGACAAATTCAACTCTGCAAATTCAAAGTGACAGCAGGTCAGTTTCTACAAAAGTTGTGTGAAGTCAATCTGATAAAACAGCCATTTCTGCTATAGATAACCACAAAAAGACGAAGAGAAAGAATCCTTAAAGGGATGTTAAAAAACTGGAAAGAAACCAAACACAGAAATATGTGTTAAAGAGCTTAACTTTCATCATTGAGAACAGATGGATTTAAACTGAAATGTGGCAGAGTTACTCAGAAAATCTGCACAAAGAAGTGCAGATTAAGGCAAGTCTACCACCACTATTACATCATGAGGAGTTGGTGGCAATAATTCTCTCATCTGTGTCATTAAACCACTGAGAAAGAGGACTAACCACACAATAAAATAACTAAATGATGAAAAGGAATGTAGAAGATTCAGAAAAGGCCACAATTTAAATTTTCCACCAACATAACTGACATTTTCAGTTACTCTTCATTTGTCAAGGGAACAGACACTTAATGTTAATCATTGTAATTTTCAAAATTCAACAGATATCCTTAGTACACAGTAGAGTCAACTTACAAGGCCCACTACTGACCTTTTCTGACCCTCACGGTGGCTAATCCAGCATCCATATTCCATCCTGTCTCCCCTCTGAACCCTCTCCAGACAGTACAAGTCAGTTTGATGTCGACGCTCATCTCTTGCTCTGTCTTCTTCTTTGCCTAGCTTCCTCTCTTAATGTCTTCTTGCATTTCTTTACTAGATCAGTCAAGGTGCACGTTCAAAATGGCCAGTGTGTTGATATCCAGTTTCTAGTGTGTTACATGGTGCCAAAAAGCATGATGCTACCTGAGGTAGGGATGAAGAGATTCACCAGTTTGATCGATGATAATCCCCGGTCCCTACTGTAAGGTGGGTAAAATGTCCATAACAAATATCTCTGTGTTTTAAGGTCAGACACTCTGGTATTGCTACTTTAAAGAGAAGGATCATTTGGAGAAACTTGACTTGGTTGCAATCTGTACTTAGATGTCACAAATTCCTGCATCCTTAAACTGTAAAGCAAATACAACATATTCCTACAGCAAGCACGGAGGTGTAAAGAATAAACCAAAGTAAATCTGGTGATACTGTTGGGGAAATGTGTATTTTCTGTAAAGGACTGTAAGGCTGGTGGTTTCAGTGAAGATGTTGTAACAAATAAGTTGTTTTCTTACAGGAGATTCTGCCTTTCCTCTTGGTCTGTTTAGCATTAATCCATATACAATATTATGTTTGAACATTGCCTAGTCTTTCCAGGTCGTCACAACAAAACGTTTACGCTTTATGCACAAGGCTTCTCAGCTACAGCTGATGTTAAGATAATAGTTTGGCCAGTGGTTGTCCTTACACTAATCAAGATTTCCAACAACAATCAGAACTTATGTTCCAGTAATCTATGTCACCACAGCTCTTCGGGGCATTTTTTTCTATTCCAATTTGCTGCCTCCAGCATCTGAAATATGTTAAAGACAAACAAACAGGTCGTTGGTGCAAATAAGAATTGTTTCTTATCCGACTTCCCTGACTAAACAAAGGAATAAATAAAAACAAATTCAGAGGAAAGGCAATGCAACACAACCAGGACACGTCAGATAAATTTCAGTCACTGACAGACTAGTAATTGTTATATCTGCAGACTGTCTGATTACAGTGAACAAGCTGAATATCTGCTGATACTGATGTTAGGCTGATGAATCTACATAAATGTTTACTATAAGCTTATCATCCTTATGTACAGTTTTATAAACATCAGATTTACAGGCTGCTGATGGACGTGAGGTTTCCGCTGAGGCTGGTCTTTTCTGTATAAACTTTGAAGTCCCTGACAGGTAATTTGTCATGTCAGGCTTCACGATGATGAAAATAATGTTTTGCTATCAGCTCACTCAGTAGTTATTTTCAGACGTGATATCAGCAGCAGCTGCACTCAGAAATCAAACCGATCCTCTGTAACAGTCCAACCTGCTGCTGCATAAATGCTATATTTTGGTTAGCAAGTGTTTTTAGATGTGGTTGCCTAGCAACTGAGACTCTTTGTTGAACATGGCTGTGTCATCGTGCTGTAGAGAAAGCACACACACTCTAATCTGAGCAAGCACACCCACCAGTTTACTAAATATAGGCAGCATGGGCTGATAGAGTCAGCATGCTGGGGTAGTGCTGGGGGAAGCGGAGGGTTCCAGCTTTGTGTTTCATGTACGAGCGCTTGACATTCCTCCGCTTCTACGGTTTGTGGCTACAAAGCGCTTCGATCGCTCTGCTGCGTGTCTGCAGTGTGCAGCCAACAAAAGCAGATCAGGAGCCAAAAAACTTTGAGCACAATGATGGAGCAAAGCAAACCCCTACCTGGCAACAGAGTGGGGCTACCATGGCAACAAGTCACATGATTACCCATAGTAACCACTGTAAGTAGTCCAGATGGCAGCGGGGAGTTCAAAGTGGGGGTACAAGTGGTCAAAAAAGCAGCAGACGGAGATTAAAGAAGTGGACTGAGGATGAAGACAACCTTATCTGGGGTTCACAGGTAGATGCCTCAGCTCAGGAAGGAAGATAAAACGACTCCCCGGTGGCCACAGAAATAGAAAGAAATCAACTGGGATGAAAGGATTAGCTACTGCAAGCAGCCCATAACCAAAAATGATGACTTTATCCAACCGACAGTCTTATGGTGCTTATAGTTGTGTTTGGATTCTGAGCAGACAGGAGATGGTGATGTCATTACCAAGTAGTTGGCATTCCAGTTGCACCAACTTGGAAAAAATTGACGCCTCCAAAACAGCTAATTGATAAATCTACAAATGCTGTATCAAAACTAGAAAATTGTAAATCTATTGTAAACATGTACACCATGAGAACAGTTGCCAATTTTGGGGATATTGATTAATGAACCACACATGTTGATATTTTACGAACAAACCCGCCATAACAACGTAATTATGAATAACTCGCTGCTGTTTACACTAGAAACATAACAGGCACTAAATTAATCATAAAGAAATTTAATAAAAGACAACAACGGGCCACANGCTGTTTACACTAGAAACATAACAGACACTAAATTAATCATAAAGAGAACGATGGGCCACGAGTGGTACTGGGCGCAGCCACCTTTATATCTGGCATCTTGGGGTCCTGGGGAAAACTTAGGACTTTGCTGCTTNTATATCTGGCATCTTGGGGTCCTGGGGAAGGACTTTGCTGCTTGGAAAAACAAGATCACTTTGTCATTTCTGGCAAAAATTCCTCAGAATTCCAAGGACATCTGGAACGCGCCATAAAACCAATGATGATTCAGTGTAGTAAGAAATCAAACAGAAACCCTTTCATGATGCTCCTGCTGCAGGAAGCAGTTTACAATTGGACCACAGACCTGTAGGGTGGGAAGACCAGTTGAGGCAGGTGCTGAGCTGGGCTCTGCCAGAGGTTTTTCCTTCCTGTTAAAAGGGAGTTTTTCCTTTCCACTCTCGCCCCTTGCACACTCAGGATGGGGGATTGAAGTCAAGATTCAACACAATCTATTGGTTTTACTTAACTAGGCTGTTATTTATTATGAACTGGCTTGAAATGATTTGTCTGTAAAGTGCTTTATTATTGCTATACAAACAAAGCTGAATTGAAATGAACTGAATTAAATTAAAGACTTGTATGGACCTGTATGGTTTGTACATGTAAATGTAAAAAGTAGCAACATCTAACCAAAAACGGAGAAATGCATGCATAATGCTGCCAAATGCTAACTAGCCAGTTAGCTGCCTTCAAATCTTATGTCTACCTTCACCGTTAATGCCTGTAATACGGCCTCACTGCAGGTGAATCTGTAACATTAGCAGGCTAACATGCTAACATTATCAGTGCTTATGGCATTATTTAAGCCTGTAGTTATCATCCATTTAAAGTTTGCACATTAGCATGTATAAACAACCAACTGGAACTTTATCAGATATGCAAATTAAAATTAACATGTTGCTCTGGATTAGGGATGGTAGTTTCAAGGCCCTTTATGTGGAAATTAATTAAACTTTTACATCTCAGCTAACATACTTGATGACAAACCAACTACTAATGAAGCTAAAACAACTTAAATATATTACAACTGCAATGCATTTCATGTCCATACATCTGGAATGAGTTTTTTTAGCACTGAATAAAGACTAAAGCAGGATGCAATGGCAAAAAACATGGATGGTTCGTAACATTCTTTTAATGTTACAAAAATAATTTGATGTCCAGTGAACCTCTCCAACCTGTGTGGCTCTCTGCTCTGCTGCAAGAAAATAATAAGAACCTCCTTTGGCAGTTTAGGTAGCAAAGAAACAGTAAAATAAAGAGTAGAGAGAGACAACAGCAGTGGAAGTGAGTGAGGTGGATGCTATGAGAGATGAGGGGAAAGCCGCCAGAGAAGCGAGAAAAACAAACAGAGGGGGGGTGAGAGGCAGAAATGAAAGGCTGGAGTGAGACAAGAAAGAAATAGAGAAGCAGAGATAACAGACAGCTGGTGGCAGGAAGTGCGAGCGTGGTGACAGAGGCTGATAAAAGAGCAGCGAGCAGACCTCAACCCTGACAACACTGAGAAAACACTCAAAGTCTGGCCCTAAAAACCCCTGCTGCAAAGAAATAAGCCTTTATCTGAAGTAAACTTCATATACTTCCAATAAATATGGCTGAATTAGCATTTATTTTGTGTTGTATATTTTCCTACAGCGCTCTGTGGTATGATCTGCTTCTGTTTTCTTTTCTCACAGAAATTCACAACTTCCTCCATGTTCAATGTGTCGTCTTAAAATCTTCTTGATTCCATCAACCCTGCTTCAAGACACACAAATTATCCCATATTTCACTTTTAAATTGCAGTTTTTAGATTTTTTGTTGAACTACTATAAAATCTAACATCTTCTGCATGACTGCTGCTCATAAAAAGGTCCGTAGCAGCTTAGTGCACTCATGTAGGATATAACAGAATATGAACTGTACAATGACATAATAATAATAAATCTTAAATATAATTTTTAGCACTCTTATCAAGCCATGCATGGGGCTGAACGTCTGGGTGTGTGTATATATCGATGATAATATTGTAATTGTTTCAATGATGTGCAAGTTGTCATTATTGAACAGTAAATGGCTTCACAAAAATAATTAAAAACACTACTGAATCTCCACATATTAGCTAAATACAAGCAGCAGATGCCCCTCACAGCAGCACGCAGAGCAGGATTCATAGTCACATGACCACTAATGGGCCTACGTGATCATATGATCTATTGCTAGCATCCTCGTTACACACATTGGCTGTTTGTAGTTATGCCAACAAGGAGGAAATAGCAACTAGCTCGGCTGAGTTACTTTTGAGACACTTATGATCTTGATATTGTGGATTCTTTAAGATGAATAAATCGTGATGGCTAATACTGTGATTAGTTCTGAAATCATGTAATTGTGACGTTCCAAATATTGACATGACAGCATCATGCAGGTTCCTGTTCCACCACATCCCAAAGCTGCTCTACTGGACTGAGATCTGGTGGCTGTGGAGGCCGTTGGAGTCCAGTGAACTCATTATCATGTTTATGAAAGCAGGTGGAGATGATCTGAGCTTTGTGACATGGTGCATTATCCTGCAGGAAGTAGCATCAGAAGATGCTCCACTGTGGTCATAAAGGGATGGACATGGTCAGCAACAATACTCAGGAAGGCTGTGCTGGTTAAACCAGGCCACGCTGGTACAAAGATGCCACATTCAAAGACAATTAATTTCCCTTTCGTTCTCATTCTGATGATCAGTTTGAACTTGTGATTGGCTGATTAGAAATTTATGTTGACAAGCAGTTAAACGCGTGGACCTGATAAGTGCATTTCTACTGCTGTTGCACTTGTTTGTTGGGTTAGTTTGCCACATTTAGTTAATAAGACACGATAAGTCTGTCACCAACTAGACACCCTAATAGAAAGAGACCAGCTGCTTTACGTCATTATAAATTATTAGACTAGATTTTACTTTTTTGACGCACTTACCTGATAAAAAATAAAAGGTTCATTTTTATTGCATTTCCCTTTGTGGCTGTAAGTCAGTATCCTAGAGCTAGAGGGTTAAATGAAAAAAAATAAGCTAATGCTGTATAAACTAGCACATTTCATCTACTTTGCATTAAGTTATTTGCTCCTGTGGAAAATTAAATAAGTGCTTTGTACTAAGAGGATCATTTTGAGTTGCTGCATGAATAGCTGATGCTCTTTTGTACCACTAACAACCAGACAGCAGATACAAATAACTGGATGATGTCACAGCTCCAAACTGGCTAGTTGAAAAAGTCAAAGCTCAGACGTAC
>CM047982.1:31799441-31814787 GCA_026261665.1 Melanotaenia duboulayi
GAAAGAAAGAAAGAAAGAAAGAAAACTCAACATTTATTATATAAAAAATAACTCAATTTTGTTTTTCCATAAAAACGGATTTTATAAAAAGATCATTTAAACGGTTAAAATAATTTGAATAACTGCATCTACTGTATGATTGTTACGATGAGAACTGATTTTCGTTAAATATTTGAGAAAAAAATGTTAATCTATAATGATTTTGTAGCAGTTCTTAGAAGAGGACTTTTTTGTTCACTAATGGTCTAAATAGGAGGGAAATTAAAGCACCCTGTATGGGTTAAATACTTCAGCGGTATTTTAATGTGAATTAATCTTTTTGGTCGTCTAACGACATCCTGCTGCTTCCTGAGTAGATTTCATGATTCCTTAGGACAATATTAGAATAAAAGTTAATAGTTCTGTTAGTTTAGCCATCACGTCTCACTAAAACAAAGAAAACCTCGACAAATTATAATCTTGGTACAGTGTTAACGCTGCATTCAGGTGCCGTTGTAAAAAAGAGATTTGCCTGCTTGGACAATTCATGGCGAGTGTAAACATTTCAGCTGTGGGGCTGCGGGAGGTCGGTGATGCTGTGTGAGGCGGTGTGTGAAAAATCCCTGACACGGCAGATTCAGCTGGGACTGAAATTACAGACAGTAATGAGTCCTCACCCGACTCCCCCCTCCGCTCCCTTTCCTCATCCTGCAGTGAGTTACCTCCCCCCAACAGACCCCCAACATGTAAACCCCCCCCCACATACACACACACACACACACACACAGAGAGAGGATCAGAGACTTGGGCTTCAGCTGCAGTGGAGAAAGGGATTGTGGGACTGAAGAGGGGGTTTCCCTTTACAAAAGCCAGATCTCTTTACTCCTCCCAGTAAGAGCATCCTCCTCAGGGTCTGACCACTCCACCTGCACCCATCGATCCCAGTCTGCGCGCACGGGTGTGTGTGTAGCTCAGATATCAGATTAATGAGCTGCAGTGACGACCAGAAAATGTGTTTGTCAGAGAAATCACATCAAAACAAAACAATCTGGAGCATCGCTGTGTTGTTAACTTTGCAAACAGAGTGTCGAGGAGCATCTACCAGTACTAGAAGACGTACTGAAAAGACAAAAACAGCCACAGAAAATGGTTCATTACTGAAAAAAGCTGGAAAAACGGTAAAAAAAAGGTTTAAAAACAAGAAAAAGACCCACAAAAACAGGATGATAATCATGAAGGAGGTTGAAAAGTTTATCTACTTATACATCTATAAAAATGTAAATAATGCAAAAATAAAATCACTAGAACAAAGTTTAAAAAAAAGGGTGGAGTGTCAGACTCTCCTCCTGATGTCTCAGTTATCATCACACTGAAGCGAGAAATCTTGTGCATCCAACATCGATGGAGGACGTTTCCTGTAAACACCAGCTACAGTTTGATCCAACTTCGTTCCAGATGTTTCAGCACAAATATGAGCTTTAAAACCAGAATCTGATTCCATAAAACTCTGCAGAGAAACGCTCACTGATAACGTTAGCATGATTTGTTGAGCGGTGTGTGTTGCAGGGTCAGAGCCCACATTAACGTCGTCCCTCTTGGATCGTGTGTTAATCACACAACACCTTAAAATCCTGGGCACAAATCCAGCTCTGTAAAACTGAGTAATGCTTCATCTGTGATTAGACTTGGCCAAATCACTGATTACGGTGTTCCAGCATCCATCACTGCAGTCGTAAACTATGCCCGTCTCCCTGGAGACAAACGAGCGGAGAAATAATGGTTAGCCACCTGCTAACATGCAACAAATCACAGAGACTGTAAACCTGAAATATCTGGATTGAGCTTTCTGCTGCGGACTGGACGCAAACTGGTTCCTTCTTGTTTACCAACAATCATTTTGGACAACAAAGTCACAAGAAACACGACAAATACTGGAAAAGGTAAAAAGCTGGATTAAAGTAGCTGCACCTCTGAATTCCCCCAGTAAATGTTGATGTAACGCAGGTAAACAGAGTCAAGTCAAATTATTCAGTTTAATACCTGCAGCACAAACACTCAACATCTTCAGGATTGTGTTACATCAGGGTGTAAAACACACACACACAGCTTCAGCACTGTACATACAGTCATATTTACATGTTTATCTGAGATGTGTTTAGATATTTAACTGATAGTTTGAGTGTCACTAATTAATATACAAAGCAGCTAATCTAATTAACACCGAGGACAAAAACAGAATAACTCAACGTTATTTACAGAACATTTCCTGCCAGGACACACACACACACACACACACACACACACACACACACCTACACACACACACACACCTAAAGCATGCACACTTAACGGATCAATGAGTTGTATTTGTATGTTGTATTTTTACATGAATTCAGCATAAAAATGAAGAAATAAATGTAAATAGTATATCGTGGTTGTAGTGGTCGGGCATGATGCTTTTAATCAAGCTTAAATACAAATAAAAATTTTAAAAAGTGGTATTTCTCAGTGCAGTGTGCATTTACTGATCATAAATAAGTAAATATAGAAATAGATACATTTCGGATGTGGATGGGGCATTTACTTAACAACAAACAGTCAGATTTCCCAGTGTTAGTGTCCTCAATCAAAGCTTTATTTATATAACACTTTTCATACAAACAAACGCAGCACAAAGTGCTTTACAGAATAAAAAAAAAAAAATAGAATAAAACATTGTGTGCAGACACACAGATGCACGCACACACACTTAAAAGTAATGGGAAGCTACCAGTAGTTGGGGTGATGCATACAAGGCGGATTTACCAAAAATAAATAAGCAAACGGTATCTCAGTGCTACTGACATGGTGCTTTTACTGAACAGGAAACATAGGATTTCTCAGTGCTATGTAAATGCTACGTTTACTGACTGATCTGATTTTTCATAGCTTTGTGGAACCCGGTTGATGTTTTCTTTTTTACAGCTGAATCCACCTCACTGAGATCATGAAGACATTTTACAGAAACTTAGTTTTTTTAATTTATTAAAACATTTTTACCTTTGGTGACATTAGAAAAGTTTATTTTAGCATCTGATGACTAAAAGGCTTCATCCAGGCCTACCAGCTCCTTCCCAGTCTGATGTAAACCCACCTGAAACACACCATTTTTAATCACCTGCAGCCCGAGGAAACCCCTCTCAGGGGACGTTGGATCCTCGGGACGCCTCAAATATTCCTGCTGTCTGGGTCCAGGAGACAGAGGAAAATGTCATAAAGTACGGTGAACCGGGAGAAATAACAGTTTGCTCCTGTGTTTGGTGGAATCACACTCCAGTCAAACACTCACAGAAGCTCACGTGGACGCTGACTCATCGATGAAATGAGTGATTGTGGGGTTTGTTACAAACATGGAGCTGAGATGAGAGACATGACAGGTTGGAGCCGTGGTATCAGATCGTAATCTGATCCCTCATCCGTATCCTGGCCGACGCTCAGCAGCCACTCCTGCAGCCACTCCTGCAGCCACTCCTGCAGCATCCGATCTGCAGCCACTCCTGCAGCATCCGATCTGCAGCACGGTGATGGACCTCCTTCAGATGCTTCATCACTCCTTGATGTTTACAATTCTCATCAGTACCACGCAGCTCAGGAAGGGTTTTCCTCACCTTCCAACAGCCCAGCTCTCGGTACTCTGATAAACAATGACAGCATGACCTGATTAAGGGGCCGTCAGACCTGCAATCAGATTATTAAGTGATTGAATTTATCCTAGAGGCCCTGCGCACTGCAAACAGGGAACAGCCAGCATGGGCAGAATAAAAAGTCCACCCCCCACATACTCTGCAGGCTGTGGAAACACCCTGAATAACACCTGAGGGCTTCATTATGCCTCCAACCTCCTCCTGATCCCTCTCTATGGAAGCCATTTTTCTGCAGCAGTAAGTACTTTTTGACAGCCGGCCATATTCTGTGCTCTGGTCTGGAAAGAGGACTCCCAGCAGAGCAGAAACATCTGGATGAGCACCTTCGTAAGATGCTCCAGTTAACCTAACAGCAACAAATCAACTCAAAGACCTCCTGGCTGACTGTGTCGATGATATATGAAGTTTTAGTTTAAAGCATTTCAAATGTTCAAACTTCTGATTTAATGTTCACGATCTTATTCTTTCAGGCTTCTGCTGATCGTCCAAATACAAACACAGATTTGGGCTCTGAACCCAAATCTTTTTTAAAAATGACTCTAGGTTGAACATTTTTAACCCCAGTCAGGTTTAAAGTGTCTAAAGAATTTAAAAGTGGAATATTTAACTGATTTTCTTGGTCATATCTCAGTAACATCCTCCAGTTTTAGAGAATCAGTAACAGGTTTGGAGGAAAACAACTAATCAGTCATTCTTCCTCAGGACATAATTCACATGACTAACTCTCCAACAGACAATAAAACATTATCCAAAACAACTTTGCATCCATCTGGGAAGCAAGCTGGGATTCAGTTCCTGATTAAACCACTTTCCAAACCACAAAAGCCCAAAACTTAATCAAAACATCTAAATTAAGGCTTCATTTTTTTCATTTCACAAATTAAATTCAATATGTGACTATATTTCTGGTTAATGGAGTCCGGATGTTTCATAGCTGAGCGACTCCCAACGGAGCAACATTTGTGGAAGATGAATGTCATTAAGCTAAATGACCACAACCACAGAGGCTATTAGGGACCCTGAACTGAATCCACAACTGGTAAACATAAACAGTCTCCTCCACAGTGGGACTCCAATCAACAAGCCTGAGCTCACTGACGGAAGTTGTGAATCTAATTCTTGAAAAATCCCATTTTATTAGCTGTCAGTGAACACCTCTGATTAATGTCTGCTCCTGGAACCTCCACACAGTAGCACTTTAATGTGAGAATTTATCTCCAACAGCACCCTAAACAGAGAAACTGCCATTTTCATCCCAAAATTTAAAAAATCCTACCAGATTACTCCCCGATTTCTGTCCAAACAGATCCGAGTTTTTCTGTAAGTTACTCCGTCTTTCACAGTTTCCGGCTCTATGCACCAAGCAATAAATTATTTAAGCATTAATAATATGAGCAGAGCCTTTTAGGATTTCTCCTTCAACCAGATCAATATTCAGTTTTTCTAAATCGGAGATCCGATAAAAGTACTTTGATTTATGGTACAAAGGTTACTGATGCAGTGCTGAAGAACTTCAGATGTTTGTAGGGAAGCTTTTTACTGATAAACGGAAATGATTCAGAGCCCTTTGCGACTTCCGCTGGCTTAGGAAATAATGCAGATTTTGGGCACATAAAATAAAAAAATTGTTCACTATATATAAATAAATAAATAAAAACACAGCTAAAAGCAATCATCCAAGTCAATGTGAACAGTGAAACAAAGTCTGGCCTGGAGATTTCTGAAAATAAACTTCAAACAACTAAATATCTAAATAATAATGTTATTATAGCTATATTATTAATCTATGAACGTGACCTGGATGATTGTGTGTAAATCTTCAAATGAAACGGACTCACAGCTACAAAAATGATGCTGCTTTTTAAACTTTCAACAACCTACAAAATAGAGATTTAAATGCGTTCCCTGTTACTTTGAAATTTTCTATATTTGCTGTGGAAAATCATCTGTGTCACATTGTAGTCAGAAGCGAATCCCAGAAAAACTAAAACACAGGAGCAGTCTGACTTTCATAAATGGTACATGGTCTGTACTTATATAGCGCTTTTATCCAAAGAGCTGTACATATACGTTACATTCACCCATTCACACACACATTCACACACTGATGGCGGAAGCTGCCATGCAAGGCGCTCAACCACAACCCATCAGGGGCAATTAGGGGTTCGGTCTCTTTCTCAGGGACACCTTGACACGAGCTCTTTGGCCGGGGATCAAACCAGCAACCCTCGGGCTACAGGACGACCACTCTACCCACTGAGCCACGCCACCCCAACTCACTTTCATGAGTGGACAATGATGAATACGTAACATACTGAAACAAATTAGTGAAACTATCAGATTTAAATCATATATTACACTGAATAATCCTTGTTTTATATCACTACAATCATATATTACAGTGAATAATCCTTGTTTTGTATCACTACRGTCTGTTTGCATGAGAATACCAGTAAAAGGAAGTATCAATCTGTGTCTTCCCAGGGCAAAGTCATCAATCCTGCAAACGTTCCATCCATCAGCCACAGATAATTTCAAGCTTCACAGATTTAGGTTACCCGAGTTTAAACACTGAAACCATCAGCTGAGCAGAGAGCAAACGCCACCTCCTTATTATAAGAAACTCAATCTGAAACTGCTTTATTTCTGACACTGACACTCAAAAAATCCACTTAAATTTGCTTCTAACTTTGAATCAAGATGGCAAAGATATTCTCCAAGCTCATCTGTGAATTTCCCGAAGCTTGGAGTTGTAGTGCTGCTTYCTGTGGAGCKGTCTAACCGAAGCTTGATACATGTAAGCTCYTTGCTCTTAGCTGACGCGCCGCCGTGCACCGCGACCAAATCGCCGTGTGGAATCTGCAGCCACTAATGAGAGCTCATCACCCTAATGAGCTACACACTGAGCCAGTCTGACACTCACTACAACCGTTTTATCCTGATACCGCCTGATCGGGCGGACTCTTTTCATTCATCTGAACAGAACAGCGAGAAAACGCATATCTGAGCAATAACCAGATCTAATCTACAGAAGACAAACAGCTGACAGTACTTTGACTCATTTAAAGAAGAAGAAAGTCGTTCAGCATTTGAGACCAGTTTTACATGAGAAAATAATCATTGATTAGCTCAGGTGACATCTTTACACCTTTGTAGGGAATGTGCTGAACAGGAATTAGGATTCAGTCCCACAATTATAGTTGTGGGAAACATGGAGGCTTCGATTCCCAAACAGGTTGGTTATAGGGCCAACGAATCTGAGATCAAGCGGTATCACAATGTTGGTTCTAAGTGAACCGGTTTTCTGCCTGGATGTTTGTGATCATGTAAAAAAAACAAGGATGTTGTCAGCATCACAAGTTCAGTCACAAGAAAAGTCCAATCCTTTCGGATAAATCTTATAGTTGGGGTGGTATAACCATTCCTCAGTTATGCTGCCATAGGCTTAGACTGCTGAGGGACRTCCCATGATGCACTGGGCTCCTCCTTCCCTTTTCCTTTTCATCTCTCTGCTCTTTATTTTCCATGTATAAATTTATGACATTATTAACATCATCAGCTTGTATTTCTCCACTTCTCTCTCAGCAGGTCTGCCTGGCTCAAAGTTGGCCTAAAAGGAGGTTTAATCACTTTACAGGATGGTAGCTAATAAACAAGCAACATAGAAAACAGGTAAATGATTTACTACCATCTCTTTAAGACATAAAGATGCAAGCAACACAGTTTTTTACAGATACACAGATATTAAAAGACAATAGAAATCAGATATAGGGTCTCTACTAAGCCATCACAGTGTGTTAATCCAATTTCTCATAATCAGCATAATCAGATTTTGCTATCTACATGATTATTAGAATGATCTGGTAACTCCAGAAATCAGGTAATAACCAGATTTCAGGTGTGAATAAATGGGCTATTTGTCGGTTGGGACATCCTTAGTTTCCAGCCTAGGTTGCCATGGTGATGCACCACTTTATGGCCCCTTAATGCTCCATGCTAAAGAGCGGTACAAGGTCTGTCTCCAGCATCCTTTACGTGAGTAACTCCAGGACTATCACAGATGCCTCCCCCAACGCAGCAGACAGAGCAGTACTATGGGAAACCATGAGGGGCAGTGTTGGGCTGTATAGCTGATGTACGATCAGGGAAAAGAACAAACAAGAAGAAGAAGCTGTTATTTAACGGCTGCACAGACCACCACCATCTACTGCCGGCCTCTTTTTATGTCTCGTTCTGAGATGAACATTATGTTCTCCTCCATCACTATGACTTTGGTTGCAAAAGATCAGAACTCGGAGGTAAACTCTGAACTCTGCACTGCCCTCTGGTGGATGTAGTACCTAACAGCCATGCCAACAGGATGCCTGGTATTATGAGGGCAAGGAACCACCTGTTTACATACGTATAGGAGGTGTAAGTGAGTCTATAAACATTAACCCGCTTCACGAAAGTGAAAAAACCCAGTTGAACCTGAAGGTAACTCGTTATGACTCTGAGATCAGTCACTGAAATAATGTTAGATGAAGCAAGCTGCTAAATCCAGCAGGTGATATGTTTTCATTTGTTTGTTTGAATTTATTGGGGGTGGAGCCCCAGCAGGATCAATAGTGTCTGTGTCAGTGGGTTTATTTACTTTAGATTTCTCTAACAATGTCAGATACTGTTTCAAACCACTTTCAGGATGCAGCAGTGCATCCTCCTCCCCTCTTCTCCAGGTGCCGAGACATATTTTTACCACAGGTCTTCCATCAATTGAACCTTGCTGTGATGAGGGAAGCAGCTTTTCTCCGAATAAGATCCCAGCCTGACTGTTAGGACAAATCCTGAACCTGAAAATGACCAATTTGCCTGTAACAAGTATTTATCCTGAGACAGCAGTGAACGTGGCAGCTGCAGGAGGGACAGAAGTGACGTTTTGCTCTTCTTCAGCCAGGAAGCTGCTAAAAAAACAAGTAAACCGTCTTCCTGCAGATTCAGCAGTTTCAGGGAGGATCAAATGAGACGGAAGCTCGTCTGAGATGTGGAGTTTTGTTTCAGGTCCACATCAAACATGTTTAAAAGTTCTGCTGAGACTAAAGAAAATGAGCCAAGCTGGTACCTTATAAGAGTAAAGAAGCAGCATCAGGGAGGACTGGTGGAGTGTTACTGTAAGTGGGCATCAGAGAGGAAGAGCTGCATTGTGGGAAACAGCCCAGCTGTCAGGCTTGTCTGGATGGCAGGATGAGGCCAAGGATCACCAGAGATCTGCCATCAAAACTGCTGATGTCGAACATCTCCCATTTCCTTTCACTCCCCATCTCTCTCTCATTCTTGATTGACCACACTCAGCATCCACTTTGGATCTGATTTCATTCTCTCCATTGCGTTGTTATGGAAACAAAAATTTGGGTACCAAAGTACATCAAGTCCTGTGCTGGTAGCTGCAACCTGAAAGTCCACGAGTCGCCTCCAGAGAGGAGCCAAACGATAACAACTAAACCTCTGCAGCTCGGTTCACTGAGGTTACAGAAAAGAAATGAAGAAGAAGAAAAAAACGTTATTAATTTATAACGAATCTAAATGAGACTTAATCAGAAACTTCTCAGTGCACTACACTGATCTAAAAAATGTTCTGAACAGGCTCTAGACTAAATTTTAAGCTTTGTTTCAACCTTTTTACTTACACACACACACACACACACACACACACACACACACACACACACACACACACACACCCCAGATAATCATCATCCAACCTTAAACCTTTAATAAATTGCTGACTCGCATTGTTCTGGTCTTTGCTCGTGAAACTCGGTCTTGTTTTGGTTTCAGATAGTTTCTGAAGCCCGTTTGTGATGAAAGAAAAACAAGTCTAATTCATATTTCAGCAGCTTTTTAAACTAAAAATCACTTCACGGTAATTCAAACATTGACCTGGACTGGAAAAGTTGTGGATTTTAAACCTGAGCGATCACAGCAGGCGAGTGGATTCATATATCTGTAACGAGTAACAGCCACATTGCTTTCTGGTAAAACTAAACTATAGAAGGTTAAATATTTTAGCTGTTCAGTGCAATCCTCTTCCCATCACTGAAATGAGACTCCTCCTGGTTTTGTTAGGATGTTGTGAAGCCTCCTCGGGCGCTGTTGGGAGCTTCCTGAACTCCAGGGACTTAAAGTGATCCAAAGTCACACGGCTGATAATAAAAATCCTCAAGGAGGAAAAGAACTGCAGACTTAAATTTAATTATCTGTATTATCAGCCTGACAGAAGTGAAACTGACTGAATGAATCCTACCTGTGGAGTTTCTGACTTCAGTTACACACCTGAAGAATTGTCTTCCTTTAACTGATACAGAATTTAAGATGCAAAAACGTAACTTCCCCCGTTGTTTCGGGTTAAAATAAAGCAGCTTTGCTCCATCGGTCTGTCCTCCCCTTCATGTATCTGTACTTTCTGCTCTTTCATCCCCGTCCCCCCTCCCTCTCTTTCCTACACATGTGTCACGTTGAAGTGTTGCCTGTGCATCACGACCTGTGGGTGAAGAGTGTGAGTAATGCTTCCCTGGCTGTCAGCACCAACCACTGAAGTGCCCTTGAGCAAGACACCAGTGAGCTGCGGTTTAAAGCTGCAGCTGACATGATGACATGTGCTTGTGTTTCCAGTTAAAGTAGTGAAATGCTTCTTTTCCAGTTTATTCTGCTCTTTAAACGATAATGTTTGACAGATTTTGCAACTTTTTAAAACAGAAGATTTTGGATTAAACTAATTTCTGATGGATTTGCTTTTAATTGCATGTCGTCACATCCTCCTCATCAGTCCTGTGGAAGATGAAGAGGACCTAGCTTACTGTAAACCAGATAATGGTGATATTTAAGTTTCAGTTTTAATTTCTATCAAAAATACTTAAAACATACCCAGTAGAGAAACGTAATTCTTCTTACAGCCCTTGTGCCCTCCCTCCTCTTATTCAGTACCCTCCAGTGACCATCACGGTCAAAAGTGTCCACGCTATAAAATCATCAAACATCAATTTTTTTATTCCTGATTTTTTCATTTTATATTTTATACATATAGCTCATTCATTGTGGCTGAATTAAAATTCACCTTAAAAGTGAGAAAACACTGTTTTTATGAATGTAAACTAACATTTNAACACTGTTTTTATGAATGTAAACTAACAAAAGTTTTTGTTATTCTAAGCATTTTAAAACACACAACTTGTGTTGGCCTGCAGTTTGCATGATGACACACACACAGACAGAAAGGAGCTGTGTGTTCATCACCTGCTGGAAACAGATGATTTCACACCCAACTCCACACCTGAGAATACTGCACTAAAGACTCTGATGGAGCTGGACTTTGTGTGATACCAGCTGATAAAAGAGCTGCTCTACTTCACCAGCAGCACATATGGAGCGGCCATATTGGGAGTTACACGTGTTGTGTTGCCGAGAAAACATGCAACACACTCCATAAGTCAGGCAGGGACAGTCGCGGGTGTTTTCCTGTAAGCTGAAAGGAGAAAAAATTGGCAGTTGTGTCAGGAGAAAGGGTTTTGTTGCCCTGAGTCGAGTCTCACAGGCTGGACGCCTAACAATCTGGACTTTTCTGACATGAATGTAAAATATCCAAGAAGCAAATGAACAGAGAGAAATCTGGAGGTACATTTTCCGACTCTGAACAGAGAAGGATGGAAAAAGATGAAAAATGGTGGTTTATGTACAAATAGCTTGAACACTTGAGTGTTTTAGCTACAAGATGCAATCACAAGTGGGAATAAAAGAAAATATTTCTGAGGAAAAGCCAGATGCATAATTCATTAACTGACTGATAAAAACATAAGATAGAAGAACAGAAGGTGGTTTCTTTTGTTGGTTGTTGCTGTAACTGCAAAAGCTGATGAGCCGCTAACAACAGAGAGATGTGTGAACGAGAAGACCAAACAAATTCTTCCCGTCTGCTGGTATCTGCGGTCATTTTATCAGATTTTTAGAAAGTGCTTCATTGGAGACAGAAATCCTATCCAGCGAGAGCTGAAGGAGGGAAAACGTCTACAGCTGAGAGATGCAGACAGAGAATATTAATTACTGCCTCATTCGGAAAACACACCCACAGTCAAACGGAGAGGAAGACGACTCGTCAGCTGCTGAGTTAAACTACTAAACCTGACTGGGTTCATCTGGTTTCATCACTGACCTGTGAGGAGAAAAGGATGACTGGAGGGCCTTCAGAGCTGCGAAAAGCAGCACTTTAACTCTATTCCTGAGGGACGTGATGACTTCTGACAGCAGCTGACAGATTTTACAGCTCCCAAACCAAGTTATGCAACCAGAGCTCAGAAAGAGGTGTACAACATTCATTTAGGAGTTTACAGTTTCTCTTAGTGCTTTAATTCTCCGAGCAGCTGCTTCTTCTAATGAACCGAAAGCTCCACATCTTTTAAAGAGGTCTTTCTCAATAGTTCTCCAGCTTTCTGGAGGTCAGTTTTTGCATTTTCAGTCCAGTTTAAGCCACTGAATCATTAAAGTAAAAAAAGGCTCCTAACTCAAGGGATGAACCAATGTGCCAACTCACAACAAACAACTTGGCAAAGAACCAGGATCTTTAGGCTTTTTGTCACAAAGACTCAGATTTTGTTTCCATTTCTTTAGTTTCATCTGTGAAAGATCAGACAGTCTGACAGACAAAAAACAGGATTTTAGCATCTGGAAACTCTGCATATCTCAGCATGGTGGAAACTCGACACGTGGAGGACAAAAGAAGAAGAGTCAGGACTAAAAACAATCTACAACAGATGAACAGGATCTGAACCAGAACCTCAGAGATGCATCTGGACCTTTAGTTGATCCATCTACTGCAGGCCAAAGCCTCATCAGAAATGGTTTCCATGGAAACGTGGCTGGCAAGAAGCCATTCTTAAGGGACACAGGGATTAAAGACTGAGGTATGTCACATGACACAGGAACTGGACTGAAGATCATTGGCTACAGGTCTGATGGGGGGATGGATTGTGCCCAGGAACCCAGACCTAAACATTATTGAAGCAATATGAGATCATCTGGACAGAGAATGGAAAAAAATGCAGAAACATCCAAATAAGAGCTTTGAAAAGTCCTTCAATGACTGTGGAGAAGTGTTCCCAAAGACCATATAAAGCAGGGGTGCCAAGTCCAGTCCTCAAGAGCTACTTTTAGATGCATCCCTTCTCCAACACATTCTGTATTAAATGGCTAAATTCCTTCTTCTGCATGTTATTCTGCTCTGCAGAGGCCTGGTTACAACCCATTCATTTGACTCCGGTATGGAAAAGGGACACATCTAAAAGCTGCAGGATAGTAGCTAGTAGCTAGTAGAGGACTGGACTTGGACTTCTCTAATGGGTTCAAACTGTGATGAAGAATAAAATAGCTCAGAACAAATATTCAAGACTGTGAAGTCCTAAAGTTGCCACATAAAAAGCAAACAATTGATTAACCAGCAGACATTCACTCACATCTTTCCAGTACTTTATAAAGTTTTAAGCTCAGTCAGGAAATAATCAGATCTTTAAGGATTATAATGCTTTTTACAAAATAATCCTGCCCTGATTTTTTCTTGTGTTTTCACTCTAAACAACCAATAAAAATAGGCAGGAATGATTCACCTCAACAAATACTCCATTTATTCCATCAAAGCTGAAGTCATCAAAACCCATATCCCTCTCCAGCATCTGTTGGAGCTCCGCTTATGTAACTTTGGTGGGTTTAAGTGGCTTAAAAGTTTTAGAAGCACAAGAATCCACATGTCAACCTGATGTATCAGTCTACAGGACACACACACACGCACACACGTGCGTCAATTTTTGGGAAACCGAACCATCTAAGTTGTATAACCAAGCAGCTGCACTCCTCATTCCCCACATCAGCACCGAGTTACAGCCTCCACATCCCCGCTGCATCCAGCCTCATTAATGTGCTGAAAATTACTGTTACAAAGTGAGTTCCCGACAAAAGCGTCATCAGTCACCACGCACGTGCCGTTTCTACTCACACGAACGCGTGGTAGAGTAGCGCCCATCCTCTCGGCCTCTCCAGCGCGTCGTAGATCAGGTTCTGGATCCTTCTCTTGCGGATGTTATTCCTCTTTACGGGCCGGGTGTAGTTCAGGGGGGTCTTGGCTAGCAGCCCGATTCCCATTCCCTGAGTGCCCCGCTTGAAGTCCTCCCGGCCCGGACCCACCAGCAGCAGGGTGCCATCCTTATCCGCTCCACCGCTGCCTTGGTCCAGTAAGTCCCCAGGAGGAGCGCTGGAAGTCTTCTTCTGCTCCTCCGAGCCGCTAGCGACGGTCCTGGACCGGAGCCCCATGGTCAGTGCTAGATGCCCGGTGTGGGCAGCATGCCATGATCTGGGCGCTGGATCCGGAGACACCCAGACTTTAGCCGTGGGTCATTTAAGGATGTGGTCCCCGGCGCGAAGGGAGGTGCTCAGCAGTCTGACTGCAAAACAAGGAGGAGGAGGAGAGACAGGAGGACAGAGGAGTGTTACACATATTACTTGGTCAACCATCGGCATTCGCGAGCAGCGGAACAATCCGACGCCAAATAAAGGAGTGTGCGTAAAATCGCACACAAAACACGCCCTGACGGTGGGAACACCACCGTGACGGGCTACAGTGCGTGAGGTGAGATCACCCCAAAGTCGGATAAACTCATTATTGCGCACCGCAGCACATTTTAGTCTCGGATTTAGCGAGGTTTTTAGCAGATTTTACGCGATTCAAAGCGGAAACGCACCTGATGTCCGCTTCTCCTGAGCGTCAATTAGCCAATTAAGGAAAAACCAGCAACAATTGCCCACTTCCCAAAACAGATTCTCCTCCCAAAAACACACAAACCGGAGAGACAAAGAGCGAGCGTGAATCTGCATCCTCACACACACACACGCGCGCGCGCGCAGACACACAAACAGAAAATAAAGAGACACTTATGGGAGGAAACCCGCTGAAGACAACATCAGCTCCAAGCAGCCGCACCGAGCCCTACCAGCAGCGAATCCCGCGCATGGTGCATGTCTCCGGGGCTACCAGCCTCCATCCACCTGCAGAGGAAGCAGGGCGCTGAGGAGGAGGAGGGTGGAGACGAATGATGAAGAGCAGAGATGCTGCGTGAAGGAGGTCGATACTGAAACTGAAGAGAAGCAGCACACAGAGAAAAAGAGGATCGGGCTTTCATCAGCGGTACGCAGACGTGACGTGCTCGCACACTCACACATGGTTGTATGCATGTATGCGCGCTGGTGGGTGTGCACGCGCGGGAAGACTGCCTTATTCGATGTAATCAGGAGGAAAAACACGCATGTCAGCACAGACTGACGCGAACAGACGCGTGCGCGAGATGTTATGCATAGTCACACACATGCACGCGCACCTTGCTGTAAACATCTGTAGGTACATTATTTGTTTATATTATGTGTTATATGTTTATATGAGATAAACAAGATAAACTGAGCTGATCTGAAGCTTCACACAGAAAAGATGATTCATCTGATTCACCGTTTACATGTTTTTATTTTCATCTGCTGAAAGAAACCTGAAAGATAATTAGTTAAAACTACAGAATAATGACACTTTATTAGGTTATTCTGTTTGCTTGTTTAACAGATATCTAATCAGTTAATCACACGACAGCACATTGAGTTATGTGGACATGGTGAAGACGACC
>CM047982.1:31819555-31841490 GCA_026261665.1 Melanotaenia duboulayi
TTAAAAAAAACAAACTGTTAGGAATAATTAGGAANACATCACTTTTATAGATTGCTTTGTAAACGTATGTGGCATGCGGTTTATAACATGAGAGTTTGATAGATTTATAAATGTCAAGTTACTGTGAAAAGAAATATTTAGCAGTGTAAGACATGTTTAATCTACTTGGATGGATGTGGATTATATTGAACTGGTGTGGATCTCTAATGTTGTAAATTGCAGCTTTACAGATAAACCCAGATGGTTTACTATGATTAGGAGTCATATTTTACTTCCAAACTTCTCCGGATTTGGTTGGCATTTGTTCATGTTTAGATATTAAAAAACAGTTATGTCTAAAAATATTAAAGCATTTATTTTATTTTCTAATCACAACATATTTATAAAACATACTGTATAATATATAACACGAACATAAGAGGTTGTTCTTTATGAAGAAATTTATATCAGTTGAAGCGTGTAGTTTAAACTGAGTCAAATCAGCCTGAATTAGATTATTAACGGGCAGAAAAACAACCTTGGATTATTTGTTCTGACAACTTAAACAAGCCATTTTTTTCAAATTTAAAGGTGTTGGCGTTTAGTTAGAAAATGAAAATGAACTATCTTCTGTCCCTGGAGGCTGCGGATGAGCTGAATTCTGACTTTGAGTCGAGAGGTTTTTGTCATTTTGTTCAATTTACACCAGCAGCGTTCCAGCCAAAGAGGCAGTAAATCACAGCAGATGACACGAGGGAGCAGGTCAGATTCATTATTTGAAGATGCACTGGGACATTTGGACAGAGACGGTGTTTGAACGAGCTTTGAATTAGTCTTCATAGAACGGCTTTTTACTGCCAAGGACTGTTTGGCTGAGCTCCAACCTGAGAGCTCAAGGTTAAATGATACAAAAAGAGCAGTTTACCCCATTTCTTTCCTTGAGTATCATGAAGAATGTAGGATCACCGGCAGGTAAGATGGACGAGTTCGGAGCAGTGATGAGGACACGGCAGGAAAACCAGGAATGTGTTTCCCAGAGACTTGACTTCATTATGAGTTACAGACTCAACAGCAGCTTTTTAGACCATAGACGGGGACCGTAGACAGACCAGTAAGAGCAAAGTAGAGAACAACCTGGACCTGTGGTTCCGTATCCAAATGAACTGGTAGCTGGTTTTAGCTCCATTCAAAATAAATTTAATTACTTTCCTTTGAACATGATAAAGTATTTTAAGTTCACTTACCTAATGATCCAACAATTTAATAATCTGTCACACATGGAAAATAAATAAATAAATAAATAAGGTAATATTCCAGCAATTTGGGTGCTAAAAGACTAGAGTGAAGAAACAGAGAAAAAAAAGCCTAATTGTAAAGTTTTTATAATAAATCTCATAATAAAACTTGTTGACATTTTATTTTACATATTTACATATTTATTAGATCTACAGTCTCACAAAACATTTAAATCCCAGCGAACTGAGAGTGAAAAGTCCAGTATTTCACATCATAACCAGATTAACTTTTCCAGATTTAGACGTTATTTTAAATGTACGGGTAGATATTTTCACGTGTTTAGTAATCCTGCCCTGATCTGATTCAGCTCAGAATACAAACTGAAATCACATCTGTTAAGTAAGAAAAATAGAAAAGATAGACGTAATCCTCTTTGCTTTTTAGTTTCTCATGTTTCCCCTGGAGTGTCTTCAAGCTGTATGTGACACCCCATTTGAGAAAATTGGTTTAGAATAAGATTCCTAGCTTTGTATTCACATATGTGAGAAGTGAAACAGAACACAAAACAGACTGAACATGTGAAGGTTAACATGATCCAGAGCTCCTCCACCCCAGGTGAAGGTATCATGGTGTGTGTGTTGAACACTGCTGTGTGACTCAACACTGTAAGCCGTCATGAATCAAGCCGCTCGGGGCGGCATGAAAAATGACTCCAGCTGTCGGCTCCCAGAGGATGGAGCTGCTGCGGGACCGACACTCCCTTTTCAACAGATACGACGATTCAGCATAAATGCTAAGACAAACATATCATTCTCACAGAGTGGCATAAATCACCATGTGACCTCTGAGAGGAGGCAGGTTCCCCAACATCCAGTGGAGTGTTGCATCCACAGGGGCCTGTGCGCCCACCAGAGTCAAATCCTGAGCTCAAGGTGATGAAACTAGGCAACGTTTCTGCTGCTGGAGTCGTTGTGGCTGAATAAAAACCCAGAAATGTCTCTGATGCTGCTTCAGGTCATTTTTTACTTTACAACACAGGCTCATCTGGGGAAGCTGCCGCACTGAATATCGATTTTCTGAGCAGCTTCTCCCCTCACGGGCGGAGAGGCGACAGGGATTCAGTCAGGAAGGGTCAACAAGGAAAAAAGGTCACCCAGCGAGCTGCTGTCGTGTTTGCAGTTGAATTCAGTGTGTTTTAGAGATCAATTCTTTCTATTTGGAGAGCAGAGAAGGTTTGTTTGACTATTGGTTGAAAATTGTGAAAGCAGGTCTGAGCCAATAGTGGAGGGGTGGAGGAATTCAGCAAGCAAACCTTCAAGGTAGAACTAAACTCTTTAATCCCACCTGGTGTTAGAAGGGACACAACCCTAACATATAGAAAAGAATAAAGAATAAATATGGCTAAAAACAAGGCAGAAACATAGATTAACATAAAATACTCTGCAATGAAGTTAAGAAAGAGTCTTTCTGTGCCAGGAGGTAATCATGGTGCAGCATAAGTATGGTTCAAATTACGGGGAGCTAAGGGGAGCTCGGCTCCCCTTAAAATGCATTTAAATACATTTGAGTACTGATATGAGTACTAATAAGTCCCATTACAGTTCATGGTAAGGAGTGTGGACCAGAGTGTCAGATGGGATGACTGAGCGGTTAATTTATCAAATGTTTTTTCCTGCGGCCATTCCATAAATTTAATGTTGAAAAACTGTTTTCTTTGGCATTTGTTCACAACTGTGACAAGGCACCTACACACCCAAAATCAGCTTCTCTCATCGGGATAATACAAAATTCTGCTTTGTAAAATAGCACCTGTGATAACCTTGTTTTGTTGAAAGAACTTTATTTTACTGTGCAAGCAGTAGTAGCAGGATGTTTTAGCAGTAACCTTTGACCACGCTACTATGCACTAATATACAGTAGATGTGCATGCACATCACATGGAACATGTCTGGAAAAAAAGGCTTCCCAGGAAGCCGCAGTGTAAAGCTGTATTTATACTGGCGTGGCGTCTGCGTGTGTTCAGTCCCAGCATCACCGCGGTACACTCAACATATCCACGAAGGCTTGAGCTGCACCTCTTCCAGACCTGACGAGCACCACAGCACGGTTACATAAAAGTACTCCCTTATGATTGGTCAGTTTGTTATTACTCGTTTCTGGATTTCTGGACCTCTGAATTTGTGCAGTAACCAACATTTGTGTTTGTTTGCAATGTTAATTTTTTATTAGAAGAATTATTTCCTTGTCCCCAAAGGGAAAGTATAATTGAACACAAATGAGTTTTGAGCAGTTTTTACCAACATATTTGTACGATAAAGTAAAAGTAAATGCACATTAATGGGTTAAATGATGTTAATGTTAACCTATTGTAACACTGAAATGTTCTTGTGCTGTTTGAAGTTATGTATGACTTTGGTTTGTCTTCTGCCCCCTGGTGGATAACGTTTGCACTACAATAATTCTATCTCCATCTCCACTTTATTAATATAGCACTTTAAAAACAACACAGCTGACCAAAATGCCAAAGACCAAATGCCCCAATTTCCTTTATACAATCAAGTAATGGTTTTGTTGAAGATGCACTTTTTTTCAGGGAGAAATAAATGTGACTGTCGTCAGCATAAAAGTGAAAGGACATGCAGAGACAAAGAACTGTTCCAAGAGAGAGCAAGTAAAGAGAAAAAAACAGAGGTCCAAGAATGGAGCCCTGAGTAACTCCACACGAGGAGCAGAAGAGGACCCTGCAGCTCCAAACTGGACACTAAAACTCTGCAAGGTTAAATACGATCTCAGCCATTGTAAAGCTCCACCCCGAATGCCAACCCAGTTCTCCGGGGGGTGCAAAAAGATCTGATGGTCCACTGTGTGTAACATCACATGATAATAAACAGCACATATATGCAAATTAATTTGGGATTTTGGTTTTTTTACATTCTGTTAAAGGGTCAAATTAAGAATTCATATTTAAAAATGTTTAATTTCCAGCCCATTATTACTTCTTAATATTTAAAGTACATTACAGTCATTTAGCTGATGCTTTTATCCAAAGCAACTGACAGTGGTTAGACAATAGCCTTAAGGGGCTAGCCCAAGGACTAAACTATAAGGTGTCATTCATCCCCTGGAGGAATCATACTCTGGTCTCCTGCATGGGAAACGTATGCTCTACCAACTGAGCTATCCAGCCAGAATAGTGTTAAATATAAAGGAGCATATCTGACTAAAGGAGTTTAATGAGGAGAATTTAGCAGTTTTAAAGCAGCTTCCAGCTTCCTTCCATTTATATGTTTAGTAATAAACTGCTTCCAACTGGTTTCCCGTGGTGGTGTTGCTGCAAAGTGAATCACTCATCGCAGCTCTGCATCTGTCCTCCCAGACCAGCAGAGATGTCCAGAGAGATGGAAGGAGGGAGGGTTACCACGAGGAGAAGGATTTAATAATTCATCCCAGAAAGGGAAGAAGCGTTGAGGACAGAGAGACCAATGGAACGATAAAAAAGAAGCAAAGTCCACTCATGAAACAAAATATCACCAGATTTCCTTCTTATGATTCCTTTAAGTGTCCATTTGCTGAGTGGCAGTTAAACATTGAGTGTGAAATTTCCCCCCCAGCAGGGTTCCAGTCTCCACCGTTTCTAGACTCTGCATGCAGCTTTGAGGCATCTTCTTTGCAGGGTTGGTGCTGTGTTAATTAAACCGAGCCAGAACTACATTCGGTTTAAAGCACCTGCACAGAATGATACTGACACCTGGTCAGAGAGACATGAGAAGCTCCCATCACCCCACTGGGACAGACCGCAGACAAAAGGCCTTGCAGCATTTTATCTGATTCATCACATACAACACACTTCAGAGGTCAAACGTCATGTAAAAAGATCAAGCCTTGTTGACTACACCAGACTTTTTATGCTGAACAAATACGTTTGAGGCAGGCAGGATGGAAAACTGGCCAGGTTGCAGATTGTCTGATAACACGACTGCTGAAATGCTTGAATTATGTGCTGTGCTGAGAAACGTCTCATCACTGATGGGCCAGAAAAACCCATCCAACTCATAAAAAACAAGAGTTTCTTCCTTTAAAGGAGTGCTGGGAAACTTAAGCCACTTTATGGATCACAGTCAGCGCTCGAAGTTTAAAAGCTAGAAATGCTGTAAAGTGATGGTGATTGTACGGAGCCAGACAGCAGCTCATGATTACCAGCCTGTCTGCTGTGTGATGGTTTAATTCAGATGGATGTAAGAGGATAAAAGAAGCACTGGTTCGTTTTCCCAGGGGGAACCCTTACTGTTGCCTCCCGACTATGATATTCAAGTAAAAATTGTACATTGGAACAACTGATTGATCAGGATTGGATCAGAGTCCATATAATCCAGGAGAGACTGTTATGTTGCCGTTGCTTGGCAGAAAATAGCTTTTGACACCTCTTAGTTGGATNGAACAACTGATTGATCAGGATTGGATCAGCTTTTGACACCTCTTAGTTGGATTAAGGAAATAATACTCGCTTGCGATTACATATTAAAACTACATGGTTAAGAGTGAAAAATCATGCTTTCCACTATGTTATGTTAATGGACACCATGTTAACACTTTACATGGAGACTGACTCTTCTTTGAACTTAATTATAATTTATTCCTCGCATGAAGAAATAACCCATGGGGACTGACAGTTGCAGATCAGGTCATGTTGCAGCAGGTTATTACCGGTTAAAATACACTACTGATACAGTGTGCAGCTGTTGGTTGCTTCAGTTAAATAATAAACAAAACAAACAAAAAAAAAACAACAACTGGCCCAGGTGAGACATTTTCACTTGAACCAAATGTCCTGTTTACTAGTATTTATAATGAAACTAAAATGATTAAATTAGTTCATAATTTAGTAAATCATGATCATGTAGCTGTAAATAGAGCGTCCTGAGTCCTTACAGACATAGATGCATAATGTAGGCATTTGTGTTAGAGCATCTGTGTGTGGACGGTAAATGCTTTTAGAAACTAACATATCCAAACTTTTCCATGTCCTGAAGGTTAAGGATGAACTGGAAGTAAAACCAGGACTCCTAACTCAGCTGATAAAAAAAGCGACATTTCCTTTTTTTGTTCAGAGGCTGCTGATACAACAGGTGTGATGAGCAGCTCCTGGCAGCTCTGAGTAACAGTGGAGATCAGGTCGATCTGACCTGGACTGGCACGATGAGTCGGTGGGACCATCTGCTGTCATGGCAACAGACAAAAATCAATGAAGCAGCGATGGATGGGGACAGATAAGAAAGAAACCTGATCAGCCAGCAGGTATATTCAATCATACAGAAAACAAATCTGATTTAATTCAGCATGAAGCAGGTTTTTTGTTTTTCACAAAGACAGAAGAAGGATCTCTATGAAGGGTTCCCCATTTTAAAAAGGTCATTCCTCACTTTTAATAGGTCTGCTTCAGCTAACCATGCTATAAAACAAAGTTTAACCATGTTTTAGATCTAACAGATGTCAGACTGACCTCCAAATGAATCTGTAGCTAAAAACTCTTTAGTTACTGAGTAGACCTCCACAGCTGTCAGGTTTGGTTGAATTACCTCCTCTTCAAGCCACTCAGCCCTGGTTACACCTGCAGAAAACTTCATTCAACTATTCAGCAGATAATCCAACACAAACATCTGAGTTGGGAATAAAAAATCAGCTCCCATAAAAGAGTCTTAAACCCACTATAAAAAAAGAAACAACAACAAAAAAAGGATGTTCAAACATCATTTAGTTGTTATCCAGTTAATTTGTTTTTGTTCTTGAGTTATTGCCTGTTAGAGGAGGTGGGTCTGCACCATTTATCGCCCAGGCGAGTCGAGTGGGCGGAGTTTTCACTCCATTTAAACCAGGCGATCAGCCGGGCATGAGGCGGATTACCTGCTCAGGTCTTTCGGCCAGAGCAAACCAATCAGTCAGTCAGTTACTTAGAAAAGTTTCCAACCTGATAAATAATGCTGATGTGTGGCCTCAAACAACTTCTGCTGATTTCATTCATCTTTTCAGCTGCTTTAGGAAGAAGTTATGTTCCAGTCCAACTAAATGTCCTTACATGTTGAGAGACCTCAGATGGGCACTGATGCACATTGCAGACTACACCTGAAAGAAATGTGTACAACATTATGGCTTTATTATTAACTTTTTATTACTTTTATGATAAATTTTATCCTGAAGGATCAATGCCGCTTTTGTTTTGGTAAGTCCTCTTTCCACCGGCAATGCTTTCCTCTCTATTAAAAAGAGAACTCCTCCATGTGCCTTAGTAAGCTACTTCATGTTTTTTGTCCTGTATATTGCACTAAACACCTGTGCCTTGATTAAAATAAGGGGGCGTTGCAAAACTATGTTGTATATTATATATTATATGTTATATATTATATATTACATATATGTTGTGTGTTATATATTATATATTATACTCTGGCAGCTGTAAGTACTTACTTTATTTACTATGTTGTATCTATTGTATTTTGTCTTATTTATGTTGCTGCAATTCTATTTTATTCTATTTATTATCATGTTTTGCATTGGCTGGAGGACTTTGTCATTGTCGTGCACTTTTTGTTGCAATGACAATAAAGTTCTATTCTATTCTATTCTATTCTATTCTATTCTATTCTGTTCTCTTATGCTGTTCTATCCTCTGCCATCACATCTCCCCGGGTCACCGCCTAGCTGACAGTAAAGGAGCAGACCAGTAACTTCTGTCGGCGCTCACTTTCTGTGGCATAACTTTCGCTGTTGCCGACTTCATGGAAATCCTATAAAAATAACAATAATAAAAAAAGTGGCGAGACTCCTGTCGCAGCTTTTGTGTCGTGGCTAATTGTGGAGCGCTGTGGTTTTTGTATTGCTGAGACTTCAAGGCCACTGTACAGAAGACTTGTGTGAAATAGTTCCAAACAATATTATTAGAAAAGTTTTGTTTGTTGTTGGTAAGAAGTCTCAGAAATTCATATATCAAACAATTTGGTTTTATGGGGCCATAACAGTGAGAAAGATATTTGCTTCTGTTCTGGATATAAAGACCAGACAAGTGGTGGGAACAATGCTTACTTACTGTAACCGATACTGCATATGCATCATGGCACACCTTGGGCATTTTGCAGCTTTGACCACCAATCCAGGACCGTCCGGTCATTTTAATACCTTAAATGTCTACAGGCATTCATCCAATTAAAAAAAATTTAAAATGAAAACTGAAGCAATAACTTCAGGAGGTAAATGTCACAAATCCTTCGAGAAGCAGATCCACTTTCTATACACCTCTATATGACTATAGGTGTCAACCCCTTGCTGGTCATGTGGTGAAATGCAGGTTGAAGACATTTCCTCATTGGCTTCATGTTTGACACGGAGAGCTACATCTACCTCCATCTGTATGAATCACCCCACTGATCCCTCACCATCAGCTCCCTGTATAATGAACAGTTTGCTCATTACAGAGCAGTGAAATGAGTTTTATACACTCATCATCATCATCATCTCACATCATCACTGACAGCACAGTCAACAGATATTAGATTTGAGACCTCAGGAGGAGGCGGAGGTTAGTGATTGGTTCAGGATAATGAAAAACCAGCTTGTTAAAACTCCATCTGCGTCACACACTGCGGCTTGGTCAGGATTTCCTGGTATAAAGCTGCATTTTAACCAAATAAACATCCTTTCCTAACCATAACTAAGTAGATGGAGCGCCTAAACCTAAGTGAAAATCAAAGTGCTTCAGACTCGGGTTTCATATTGAAAGGTCCTGTGACTTTCCACCTCCTCCAGCCTGCTTATGGTATGTCATATACCATTAACAGTCCAGAGTGATGAATTGTCGGCCTCTAACACAACCAGCAGTGTTAATGATGGCAAAAGGCACCTTGTATCCACAGTCAGTGTTTCCATCAAACGGCAGGGACTCTGCAGATACGTTTTATTCATACTTCAGTCTGTGTCCTCCATGATGTACATATCCATGAATTCACATGTAATTGGTCTAAAGTTTTTCTGTTTTCTTTTAATTATTTCTCTCTAGGCTTAACAACTCGTAATTGGAGTTTTTTGTGTCTTTATGTGCAATGAACAATGGACCTGGTTATTTAATATTTAACATGAAACTTTTTCGGTGGCAGGACTGTGGACACACTGGTGTCCAAGTCTTTAAATGTATACATTTTTTTACTTTCTCAGCCCCTGCAATCAGCTGGTTGTCAAGTGTAATAAGGAAACTAGTTCTCCCTCACAGTTTAAACAAATCCTGGAGGAAATCCTGGTGTAAAGTTTACACACCAGACACATATTCAGCCTGTTGTTCTGTGTTACTACAGGACGGAACAGGAGAAGGCAACGGGGGTTGAGGAAGTCAGGAACGGCGAGGGAGTGAGTCAAATAGGTGTGTAGAGTAATGTCCGACAGGGAATGACTGTGGTGCTGAGGTAGATAAGGGCTGGTGAACAATGGGCGACAGGTGTGACTGGTTGGGCCTGATTGGAGTGGATGAAGTAGACACAGGTGTGGAGAATCAGGGGACTGCTGCAGGAGTGGCAAGACAGGCTGTGATATTCTGTGAGCTGGTTTGCAGTTTAATTACACGCCTTTCCAGATTAAATGTTTTTTTCTTGGTCATGGATTTTGTTAAATAAATTCATAAATAATTGTCACTTATTCAATGTGAAATATACATGTTTTATTTTCCTCTTTATGACACATTGTATGAGTGATTCTTTTACTTTTACTCTGGAGTAAAAGTAAAATTACCGTAAAAATACAGTAGCCTATGTATTCTTATTTCTAATACTTAAAATTTAAACCTTTAACTTTGGTTTGTATAGGGGTTTTCTTTTTAACTTTATTTTAGGGAAGCCTGGAACTTTGTCAATTTGTGCTATGTGCCATTTTCATTTATACTTCAACAGCAACACATATTTTTAGCTTCTATAGCCTCATTTCTTTTTATAACTGAATTCATGCTGTTATTAATCAATGCAATTTATATTTACTGAATAAAATATCTTAATGTCCTGAAATTATAACAGTAATATGTAACGTTTGCTTACATCTACTATAATTTATATGAATTGAGTGAATGATAATTTCATCATATTTTTGAGCATTATCTATTTTATTCTGCTCTCATGTGTTAAGTTGTTTGTTCTGTCATTTATGTTCTTAAATCTTTTACTAACGCTGAATGCTAATCGGCCCAGTTTGGGAGTTTTTGGATGCTTTATGTGAAAGTTTTTCTAAAAGGGATCATCAAATATGTTAATTGATCATCAGCATATAAGTGTGCTGAAAAACGAAGCAGGGGTCGGCTTAAATAAGCTCCTGCGTATTCGTACTTCGTCAGACATGATAGGAATTTATTTTTTTCTATTTTGAATTGCTATGTGATTTTTGTTAAAAAGAATGAAAGAAATCCAACATGAAACACTATGAATTATCGGACAAAGGTGATTTATGGCAAACATTTCTGTCACACAGAGGACAAATTGTTCCTCTTCAACGTCCACAGCAGTCGGCTTCACACAGAGGAAAATGAAGGCTGGTGAACCCGTCCACTGAAACCACTCTGAGCCATTAAACCACACTGGTGCAATGGCCCCAGAGTGATAATAAATAGGAGTTTAATGACTTGTTAAATATTGCTAATGACGCTTTTCCCGTTGATTGCAGCCAACTCTAATCACAAATTGGGCCTTGTGGGTATGCAGTATTTCAACCAGCAGCAGCGGTGCTGCTTCATGTCGACACAAAAGACAGTCTGCTCTGCATGGCCTCGTGTCACAGCAGGACTTTCTTCATCAATAATGGATGAAGCGGACCACTGATCGCTTTCTGCTGTCGATTCACTGCTCACATCCGAGTCAAAGTCCTAAAAATGTTCTCCAATAAATCTGGAAAAAAGTTCTGATCCGTCACATTTCAGTTTCATCAACCAGCCGACGTTAACTGAAAATCCGACTGCAGATGTTTTTACAGCAGGTTTTTCTGGAAAAGATGGAACATTTCTGAACTTTCTGAGTTTCTGTAACTTATAAAAAATTCTAAAACTAGATTACTTTATAATATATCTACTGCAGATTTTATCCAGTAATGACAAAGTCTGAGATTATAGACAAAGACCATAAGTACTAAGAAATCTGTTTTAGTCAAACAAATGAACTTAACATTTTAACCCCTTAATGCCTGAATTTATTTACAATTATTTAAAATACAGGAAAGAAAATCAGGAACACATAGAGATAAAAAAAGACTAAAAAATACAATTATTACTAAATTAATAGATAAAGAACAAAGAGACTAATAATAAATTAATAATGTAAAATAAATACATACATAAGAGTGAGTAAAAGCAAATAGATATAAATAAATTAAGGCCAGAAGGGGTTTGTTACAAATTTGTGACATGAGGCCTTAAGGGGTTAATAACGAAGAACATAAATGAACATTTTTAATAGTAGATCCTGCCTCACACATCCTTTCTTCATTACTTGTTTTTTTTAGAAAAATAAATGACCCCCCACAATAAAAAAAAAACTAAACAAAAAACCAAATCTTAAAGTTTGTATGAATTTTAAAACTATAAATATGTGGAATTATAAGTTTATAAAAGTAATGCATGTCTTTGATTCATTCCCCAACACCCCCTTAACTTTTATTATTCTGAATAAATGAAAGCACATTTTACCAGATAGCAGAGGCAGTTTCTCCTTTAAACCTAAACACAGTGGTTACAAAATCCCAGATGCTGGCAGTGAAAGTAAAAAGTACACCACATTAAATGCAGCTGAATGCATCTTTATATTTTCTGACAGCATACAGCACACACTGTACAACCACCTCTGAATCTCTGGGATGGCGAGAGTCCAAATATAGAAAAGTTGATGATGAGGGAACAGTGATGCTGAAGTGACACTCTGAGCTGCAAGGAGGAAGAGGAGGAAGAAGAGGAGGAGGAGTCATGACCTTTGAACTTTTTGAAATGACAACTCAAAGGAAAGTGAAGACCCAGGAGACTACAGTGGACATTCAAAGAGAGATGAACTGGCTTAAAATGTCTTTGGGCAGATCAAGAAGAAGAGCCGCCATGATGGAAGTCAAGCAGAGAACCAGAGTCTGAGGTTTTTGGAGGATGATGGGAGAAGCAAGCTGCCGGCAAAACACAAAACCTGGGCTGTTGATTTGGATTTCTTTTGTAACTAAATTCTGTTACACCTGATCATCACCTTGACTTACATCACACACAACTTAACAACACTTTATCCACGAACGTAGAGGCAAGGTGGCAAACATGGCTAAAGATTTCAGCTTTTGTTAACGTAATGCGTTTTTTCTCTTTTTTCCATGAAAAAACGTCCAGAACACTGTAGTTTATATTCATGGGACATCACATCTGCCTCAGTAGCCCTGCGTTACTTGACGTGGTGGTCAGGCTAGCTCACTGTCGACCAGAGTTTATGTGCTAAATGTCTGTGTGTTGTTTAGGGTTGTTCCTTTCATTCAAGTTGTGAAACAAATGAAGGTTACTTTATAAATAACTTCAGGGTTCGTCATGAGGTCAAATACCTTAAAAAAGGGAGAGCAAGCCAAGGATTTTACAAAAAGACGTTGACAAAAGTGGTGTATAAACCTTTTATTGATATTCATAAAGAGTGGAGTCAGACTCTGCAGTGGTCTTTTGGTCTCTTTATATTATAGGATATAAAATTATAGGATATAGCTTTTTGGACTAGTAAGATGAGCTACTTTACATCTGAAATTCTGAGGTATGCAGAAACAAATCTGACTTTTCAAACTTGCTAATTGTCCCATTTATTAAATCTTAATGTAAAACCAGATTTAATGTCAGGACTGTGGAGAGGTGTGTTGTTTTTGTATTTTTAATGTCAAACAGGCTAATAGAAGATGAGAGGAATCATGTCATCAGAGCTTAGACTGAAATTAACTCTGCTCCACTGTTACATGAAGTTCTCCAGGTTTTCACAAGTTTTGGATTTTCCTTCCAGAGATACGTTAAACCTTCCTGGAAACTAAACTAAATACTGTAATATGTCTCTAAACTTCCTAGTAATTTTAAAAGCCTTCTTTTAACGTTATTAATATGATAACTTTAGTTATGAACTCCTGTTCTCATTGGTTTGTGTGCAGTAGAAGATTCGATAAGGAACATTAAGTTATCGGTAGTTTGTTGCACTTAAAAACACTCAGATGGATCATATGAGTGGGGGGACCTCGGGGTTGTCCACAAACCCTTCAGAGGGGGCACCTGTGGCAGCAGGTGGACCCACTTTGGATGTCTCCAGTGGACCTGACCTGGTGCTCTCCCGCGACACAATGTTGGCTAAGTCGATGGATGTGTGTTTGCTGGGATCGACATCCAGCCACTCAGGAGCTCGATTCTTCCTGTTTAGTGAAGACAGAGAATGAAAAGATCAGAATGGATTCTAGGGGCCCATGATTGACAGGAGCCCAGAAGGGCCCTCAATGCAATTGTAATACTAACAAAATTATCTAACACTCAATTATAAACTTACAGCCACGCAAACATTGTAGGTACAATGCAATGGTATCACCAAGTTTCTTTGTTTTGGAAACATTTCTGTACACCCACCCCCCCTCTATATTTCTCTTAAATGGTTCAGTCCGCCTGCTCCATCAACAGACAGACAGCGAGTGGATGCTAAGATGGCAGGATGCCTCAAAAGTAAAAAAAAAAGGTTTAAAGAAAAAAAAAAGCTGACACTGGAGAGAGAACAGAGGGTGGACAGTACGTCACCCAGTTGTTTCAGAGGCGAGGTGGTCAGTCAGTTGGTCTGATGGAAAGTTGTGGAACATCAGCTTGTTGTCTCTTCTAAACTTTGTTCATATAAGCTCATAATACAGACATGGACAAAATTGTTGGTACTCTTTGGTTAATGAAAGAAAAACTCACAATGTACACAGAAATAACTTGAATCTGATAAAAGTAATAATAAATAAAAATTTTATGAAATTTAACCAATGAAAGTCAGACATTGCTTTTCAACCATGCTTCAACAGAATTATTTAAAAAACATAAATCAGAAGATTCACTAGCAACAACCATATATCATCATATATGTTTCCCCCACTAATCTAATGCTTCACCTGTGAGTCTACAGATCTGGAGATAAATTAGACGTCATGGGGTGCTACTTGAGGGAGACAATGACGTGGAGGATTGGTAGTCAAATCAGTTTCCCTTCACACTGTTGGTGAAATCACTGAAAGCACCTAAGCAAAACAAATAGTGTGATCCCACCAGAAATAATGATTGTGATGCTATTACAAATGACATTGGAGATACTATATAATAGAACAGCTGGATAGAATAGAAAGCTGGACTTAAAAGGACTTGATAAGGGATTTTTTCATCTCCACGTTGGGCTCTTGGTGAAAAAGGCTGAGCGAGGGCCTGTGACTGTGAATGGGACTGCAAGAGCTTGTGTACCTTTACCACTCCTGGATATCTTACTACTCAAAGTTCTGCCATTTAAAATGTGATTATTTCATTTTAAAGATGCTCCCAGCCGTTGTTTGGCTGTAAATCTCCACAGTGGTTCATATAATAAAATATACCATATGAGGTCCTGAGATTTTTTGTTTCTGAACCTACCTCATTTATTTTACCATTTGCTTCGGATTTTATTTATTTGTTTTTATTTATTATTTGTTGCCTCTTGTTCAGTAATGATGTTCAATAATAATGCTCACAATACTATAAATCATAAATGAGCAGTCATTTTGTTTTTGATGTTTTAGCTGAGATTTGATTTGTTTCTCCACAGATTATAAATGCATTTAATTTTCATGGAAGAGGTTATTTTGTATTTAAGTTTTGTATTTTAAGTAACTGATCTTTAGATAATGAATTGTTTAAGTACTTTAAAAAAGAGAGACCTGTCATATTTTTTTTATTCACAAATATAGGTATGATGGTCAAAATATTATTAAAATAGCTAATTTATGTATTACAGTATCAAAATTTTCAGAGGGGGGGGCCCACTTCAGTTTCTTTTCATGGGGCCCAAAATCTCTGGCAGCGCCCCTGTACAGGAATAAGTAAAGAAATCCTAGGAATGAGTAAAGTAGTCCTAGAAATAAGTAAAGTAGTCCTAGGAATGAGTAAAGTAGTCATAGGAAGGAGTAAAACTTGTCACTATGAAACCTCCCTCATCTCCATGGAAACTAGCAGGACCGAGTGATTCATGTCAAAGGCAGAGTCATTGGAGAACACAAGCAGAGGTTTTAGAGCTGGAATCAAACCCTTCATCACAAAACAGCAAAAGTAAGACATAAGTTCTGATTCTGGCTCCAGAGTTTCTGTCCCACCGTGATGAGACAGATGTCGTAATCAGCAGAGGATCTGCTTTAATTTGGCCTCTTGTTTCTGTGGTTTGCTTGAAGTGGAGAAATTTGTAGAAGCTCTAAAGTGGACAGTGCTGTTCTCATGTTTTTTTTTTTTACATTCCCATATAATTGGTTGGGGTTTGAACTGTTTTTAGTTGGATGCCAGTGCTTGGTAGAGTCTTTTAGTTGGATGTCTCCCTGTCATGTTGCTATGCTACATGTTAGCATTGCTGCTTGCTAGTGTTTGCTGTCCAGAATGGATGTCATGCTACCCCCGGTACAGAAAAGTCTTGTCAAGAAGAGGTTAATGGTTGCACGCAGTTTTATTTCTTTTGATATAATAGTCAGTGAAGTTCTGAAGAACTGAAGTAAAAAGCTGAACAGAGAATCTGCTGAAGAAAGTAGGTGTAATTTGCTTTGCTGAAGTTGATGCATAGACATCAAAGTTCAGTCTGACACAGATGTGATACAATGTGCAGGTAAAACCTCCGCCTGAGTCTGCGTAAATATGCTGCAGTTAAGGTGTTTTATTACATAAAGCCTTATTTATAAATACATGCTGCTTCACTGCAGAACAAAACTAATTACCTCATGTCACAGACAGGAGGTTTAATATCTCTGGATGACAAATCACAGCCTCTGTGACCATCTGATGAAAATCACTGCCTGTGTTAAACCCTTTGATACAAACTGAATCAATAACCACTGATTCCTGATCATCTTCAGGAGGGTTTGTTTCAAACACAGTTCAAACACTGCAGAGTAGAATTACTAAACAATATGCTGCATATTTGATGTCTTTCCCTCTGCTGCTGACGACATCATGGAGCAAAGTGAGTCTTGAGATGCTCTACGCTTCCACGAGTTTACGGGAAGTTTTACCAGGCTGCTTTCCTATTTCTGACGAAAGAATAAAAATAAAAATAAAATAATACTGTATGTGAATGAGAGCAGCTTTACTGGCTGCTGTATTAATATACAGTGAAACTCAAAAATTAGAATATCGCACAAACCTTAATTTATTTTAGTAATCCAACTTAAAAAGGTGAACTAATGTAATATTTAGACTCATGGAAAGTGAAATATTTCTGCCTTGACTTCCTGTTGTCTTTCTATCATCTCCAACCAGTCTACCCATTCTCCTCTGACCTCTGACACCAACAAGACAGTCTGATCCAGACAACTGCTGTTAACTGGATATTTTCTCTTGTTCAGACCATCCTCTGTAAACCCTAGAGATGGTTGTGTGTGAAAATGACTTTAAAAGCAGTCTTGGGGCCTCATTTATAAAACTGCACATAGCAAATGTTACACACCCTTGGGTCCAGGGGTGAAAAGGATATTAACATAAAGATCGGAGACTGGATATAGAAAGTCCACACTTTATTAACTCACAATGTACAACTCCGATAAACTGAAACCCATAAAACACGTAAGCACAAGAAATAATCTACAACAAAAGTACCAAAAGGATTAACTGAAACCCCACCAAAACGGGTAGTCAAAACAAAAGAAACAATTAACTTAAATTGTGCAGATATTCACAATAAAACACAAAGATAAGCCGTACAAACTCAGGTAAGCTTAAAACTTTACACAACCCAAATCAAACTATTATTATTATCTTTGTCAATTTTAAGGCAGAACCAAAACCCCACAGGGTGTTTTCAAAGCCCTACAGAAAGTCTCTCCCAATCTGGCGAACTGTGTACCGCTTGTACACAGCTGCCCCGAATGAGGACAATCCTCTGTATATATAGACAGTCGTGCTTAATCCATCCGGAACTTGGAGAACAGTCGACCACTCCGAACAGAAGAAGGGAAAGTCCACAAGATGAATCGTCAGCCAATCACCGCAAAGCGTACTCTCAGTACTCTTAGTTAAAAAGACTTTAAATTTCAAACCGTTTAAATGTGCAAACTAGCACCAAAGTCTGACCACAGCTTTGGTTCATGAGACTTTAATTCATTTTAATTTAAAATGTTTGTTTTAGTGTTCTACTGTATATGATCAAACTGCTTAAATATTTGCTGACATGATTTCCAAAGACATGGGGGGAGGTAGCAGCAGTTCCCTGTTGCTAAAATTCATAAAGTAAACATAGTCATTTAATTTGGAACCGTTAATATAGTCTCATGAAATCTTTATCTGCAAGTAACCAGATGGAGTAAAATGCATTCCCTTAATTGCCTGAACCCAAATAAAAATTGGCAGAGATATATGGGCTGTCTTGTAATTCATTATTGCAATAGCACTGGTATATCATGATCTGCACTGCCAATTAAGCCTCTTCAGGTTCCTGGTGTAGGCTATCAGTCTATAAAGAAGCAACCATGGGCAAGAAAATGAATGAAATGTGCTGATTTTCCAGGAAGAGTGTGGCTATTATAATTAAATCTCTGCACAGCAGCTAACAATAAACAGCCGGTGGACGCAGGAGAAGAAGCTCTTCATTGCTCTGTGGACTCTGCAGCTAGTTTATTGAAAGGGGAATAAAGCTGCCAGAGGACACACTGTACAGTAAGAACCTGCCGCTTTCAGTCGCGTTTTAATTCACTGCAGGAAAATTACCTGCTCCAGCTGAGACATGGGCAAGTAAATTGGATAATTTTCCTGCTGATAGAGAAAGCCGGCATCTGTTTTTGGAATGAATGTTTAATAAATGAACACAATGTTCAAAGAGGATTTTAAGTGATACTACAGCTTGTACTATATCAGGTGAAAAGCCTCCCACAGCACAGGACTGTGGTCAGAAATCTGAAACTCTAAGGTCGCAGATATCCGCTCAGCTCCAGAAAAGCTACGGTTATTAGAACATATTATATAAGTTATTTTTACAGTAGTAGAACAAAGAAAGTTTAGTATGAAAAAGAAAATAAAAATACTTTGAACAAATATCATATGACTAATAATATTAAGCTTATAGTAAAAGTCTAGTCACATGCTTTGGAGTCAGGTGTTTATTCTTCTGTCAAAGCATCTTTGTTAATGATATTACACTCTGGGCCACTTTATCAGATCCACCTGTTCAACCGGTTGTTAACATAAACATCTAATCAGCCAATCACATGGCAGCAACTCAACACATTTAGTCATGTAGACATGGTGAAGTTCAAACTGAGCATCAGAGTGATGAAGAAAAGGGATTTAAGTGACTTTCAACGTGGCCTAGGATTGGTCATTGGTGGCCTAGTGTTAATTTCGTTAATGAAAACTAAACGAAAATATTTTCATCAATGCACATTTTTCACCGGACAAAAACTAGACTAGACAAGACTAAAACCCGCTAATAAACAATAACTGGAATTAAATCAGAATGCATTCCAAAATTTCGTGGACTAATAAAGACAAGACGAAAATGCAGCAAATTAAATAAAAACTGGAATAAAATCTATGGACATTTAAGTTCACGAACAAAGATGAGATGAAAATTAAATATAATATGATTTAGTCAAATCCTGTCTCCTCCTCATCCTCGGCTCTTCCGCCACTCACACACACCCTTTCAAACCTGCAGCAGGCAGGTGCATCAATATTAATATATATAAATGCATGTAAACATAAAAATGTCTGCAATTATTTCTGCATAAAATAGGATAGTTATAAGTATGAGTTTAAATGGATGTTAAATGTAGTTTAATAGTAATATACCACCAACAATGTTAAAATATTATCTGCTGACCAGAAAAGTAAAAGGGTAAAATGATTGGCCTGACTAAAGATAGACTAAAATGTTGACAGTTTGTGTTGACTAAAACTAGACAAAGAAATTTATGTTTTCTTGGACTAAAATAAAGACTAAAATGCTCACCTTATAGTCGACTAAAACTTGACTAAATAAAAACGAGGTGAGGTTGACTAAATGTGATAAAAACTCAGCGCGATTGAAACTGGACTAAAACAGAGACTAAATTTAAAAATGGCTGATAGAATTAACACTACTTCTGTCAGCTAAGAACAGGAAACTGAGGCTACAATTCACACACACTCACCAACACTGGACAATAGAAGATGGAGAAACGTTGCTGGTCTGATGAGTCTCCATTTCAGCTCCACATTCAGATGCTAGGCCCAGGATTTGGTGGAAACATCATGAAAACATGGATCCATCCTGCCTTGGATCAACACTTTAGGCTGCTGCTGGTGTAATGGTGGGGGGATATTTTGGCCCACTTTGGGCCCTTTGTACCAACATGGCCTGGTTTAACCTGGTTGCTCCATGATGCATGTGTTTTCAAGTTTGCATGCGTCTGTCTGTCATCTCATTACAAAACAATTACTTATGGATATAAGCTGATATAACCTGAATAGCAGAGGGGATATTTGACTTTATTCAATCTGTCTGGTAAAATGTAATGCCAGCCATATAATCCGCTTTATTTAAATTAAGAAAATATCACAAGTATGGTGTTTACATGAGGTACATGTATGGTATTCCATTCATTTTCCTTTTTACATGCAACAGTACACCATCCATCCATCCATTCATCCATTATCTCCATCCATTATCTTGACCGCTTATTCCATTTCGGGTCGCGGGTGAGCTGGAGCCTATCCCAGCATTTTAACAGGTGAGAGGCAGGGTACACCCTGGACAGGTCACCAGTCTGTCGCAGGGCCAACACAGATAGAGACAAACAACCATGCACACACACACACACTCCTAGGGAGAATTTTAGAGTGTCCAATTAACCTAACACGCATGTCTTTGGACGGTGGGAGGAAGCCGGAGAACCCGGAGAGAACCCACGCATGCACGGGGAGAACATGCAAACTCCACACAGAAAGGCCACCACCCCCAAGGTTCAAACCTCCCCCCAGCCGAGATTCGAACCGGCGACCTTCTTGCTGTGAGGCTGCGGTGCTAACCACCACACCACCGTGCAGCAACAGTACACTATTCCTACATTCCTTCCTCCTATGCCACAGCAACATCAGCACAGTTTCATTAAATCCTTATAATTCACACCAGAACCTTTTCTTAACCCACAGCTTTCTTAAGCTGGAGCTGTTGTTGCCAGATCTGACAGAATCAAGCAAACCAATGTAAGAAAACAAGTCCAAAACATTCAAGTTCTAAAGAAGCCCAAAGTTGCTTACAATAAACAGACCTGGACATTGGAGATGAGCATCGTTAAGAAGCAGAAGTGTGGGTGGCCAAATGGTGTGAAAACTCAGTGGGTCTCAATAACACAATCATGTTGTGCACATTACATGTAATTATATGCTGCCTTACTGCTGGTGCAAGGCACTTGAGATGAATCTCCAACTTGACCACTTGATGTTAGTAACTGTCCTACTGAACATTATTACTCAGTGCATCCAAAAAGCACCAGACCCTCAGCTGTAAACCACCTAAAATCCACAAAATTACAGAATTTCCTTCCAGAACCTGATTTTCTCAAATAAAACTAATGTAATTTAGGTTTGTAGAAGCACAGCTTAAAAACATCACCCCAGAAAAGATTCCATTAGCTCTCATAAAAAAAAAGTAGATAACTAGTGAAAGTATTGTGAATAGCTGCAGAAGTCCAACTATGACCGAGCTGCGGCAGTGATATCAGTCTCACTTTGGTAATGGGGATGTAATCGAGTTGCCACCGGCTGCTTTGACAACATCAACTGGTTCTGTTCAGTGTCTGTGGACTCTGATCAAGGATTGTGTTTGGAAGTGGAAGTGAGGTGATGTCACAGGTCTGATCTTAATCCCATCATCTGGATTTCAGATAAGAACCAGACTAAACAAGTCATGTGGAGATGGTTGATGTCATGTTCTGCCTGTCTGGATGGAGGGTTTGATGTGGAGATACTGAGCTACTTCCTGATGAGTCAAAAGCAAAGATAAAAATAGGATTTAAGGCTCTGCGCACATTAAGAAGCTTGAATGAGCAGCAAATTGTGAAATGGTAATAAAGATGATACTACTAATGGTTGAAATATCCAGAATAGCTTATTTAACCATAAAATTTCGGTTTTAACAGTGAATACAGTAAATAAGGACAAACAAGGAATTTCTCCCAGTCTGGACGCCCGTGATCTCTGATCCCATAAAGATTCATCATCCATCAACAGCTGACAGAACCACATGAACAAGGAAACCTTTGTCAAGCTCTACAATACAGTTAGATTCACTAAGAAGAAGCTGCAGGTTAACTTGGTCCATATTTCAGACACAGCGTTAACTTCTCCTGAACTAACCTGAACTCAGACTCAGAGGCATCTGGGATGAACCATCACACAATGGAAACCTGGATGTATGAGACCAATCAGTATTCCAGATCTTTGTTGATAGAACAAGCCAGCAAGAAAGTCCAAAAGCCCGGTTCTGCTATGGTAC
>CM047982.1:31848936-31859581 GCA_026261665.1 Melanotaenia duboulayi
ATTTGATTTGATTTGATTAATTGGGCTGCTGTTCTCTGGTTTTCACTGAAGGTAACATGGTTTTCTCTTAGGAGGAGATAACCATTTATATTTTCCTAGGACTATTTCACTCATTCCTACGACTACTCATTCCTAAGACTGCTTTACTCGTCCTCTAAGAATACTTTACTTGGTCCTAAGACTACTTCAATAGTTCCTAGGACTACTGTACTCGTTCATAGATGAATTGGGATGTTATTCTCAGGTTTTCACTGAAGGTAATGTGGTTTTCTTTTAGGAGATGACTATTTACATTTTCTACTGTGTTCCAGGTGAATTTTCTCTGACACAGTAACACATATCATGATTCTGACACAAGTTTTTAGCTGCTCAACAGTCCTTGGTTGTTATCTGATTCTCCTCTTTATGCTAATCAAACACAAACACTGCTGGCGGTAGTGCAGAACGAGGTCTGGAATCATTGTGCTGAAATGACTGTGGACGTCACCGTGATGGAAACGTACGTTTCTATAAAATTCCAACATCCATCTGCATCAATGATACCTTCATACATGCTCCCCGACATCACAGCTTTCTCTAAAAACAGCCTGGGTCCATCATCTTTGGCAAATATGAGTTCAAATATTCCTCCTCCTTATGTAATCCAGTTTCAGGTTACATTTCTGGAGGCAGCGGTTGACTGTGCTCAATCAAGATGGTTTTCTACTGTCCTCCTCACCCCATGTGAGTCTTTGTTCATGGTGGCATGGCTGTTTCTATTGTAGTGCTGCCTGAGGAATGGAAGGTCTTTCGTCAGTCCTTCACACACTGAGATTTCCAAAGTTCTTTCCAGTCTGTTATTAAGATACCTTTTTTTAAATTTCTTTTATTTTTGGGTAGTTTGGCACAGAGTGGTAGACCACATCCCCTCATTGCTTGGAAAGACTGAACTTTTGGTGGATATCCCTTTTATACCAAATCCTGACACCCTCACCTGTTCCAGAGCTATGTTACTGTATATTCTGCACATTTTTCTGTCTATTTTTGCTTCTCTTCTAACTTTTGAGAGTGCTGCATCAGATTTTCTGTTTGTTTAAAAAGGTTTAAATTTGTTATATTAAAGTTTGTCAGTGTTGTGTCTGTTAGAAGGTTCAAAACAGGAAACAGATTTAAGTTTTTAATGTGTTCTTTATATCTTTTCTAGAAATAAGGTCTATACATGCAGCCAAACTGGGATTTATTTTAATTTCTTTTCCCTTTGGTCTCAGTAACAGAGTAATAGGACATCATGTTATAAACGGCAGCTACTAACAGGCTAAACGGTTACGTTCACTGGACCAGTTAAACACATTTAAACAAAATAATTATGGCTAAGGCTCTCCTCGTCAGTTCTTTCCACTGGTTTCCAAATAAGCGTTTTTTTTTGTGATAACACTCAGAAGTTTTTCAGTCAGAATAAAAACTGTAAAAGTTGAGGCTCAGTGTCGTTAGAGTTTTATATAACGTGAACATGTTCGTACCTCTGAAGGCTGAAGCAGCAGAAGAGATTAAGATCCATCCTCTGTGGAACATGAATGCATGTAACACTTTTCATGGAAATAAAACTAAAGATATTTAACATCAATTAACCTCGACTCCACAAAGTTTGCTTTCCTGAATGATTGCTGACGGCCTTTCAAAGTTTTCCTGCTGCAGCGTCTCGTACCTGGCTCAGGTGTGCACGTGTAAGCTGAGTGTGACTATACATACCCGGGGCATGGTCAGGACCAGGTGTCCGGTGGTTTGGGACCTCTGAGCCGTCGAGCTGTCAGGCTTCACTTCAGCCGGCAGGACGATCTGAAATATCTGCAGTGAATTATTCAGAACTTTAATTAGTAAGATTAATGTGCTGATCTGGGGCTGGCGTTGTCCCAGTGTGTCAAATGACTTTAATCATTAGCAGGTCTTTTTATAGCTTCAGTTTCCAGAAAGGACCTCAGAGAGAAACCAGAATAGCTCCAAATGAGAGCAGCGGCAATCAATCACAAGAGCAAAATCCTGTGAAAACTAAAAACGATCCATGTGGGAGGACAAATTAAGCATAAAATTAGACTTTTTTTTCATTTTTCAATTTACTTTTATTTTAAACTGGATTTAATGGAAACTGTGCTGAGAGGAGGCAGAGAAGAAGGAAAACTGCAGAACTGCAGCTGTCCGTCAGAGGCGGCTGACGTGATCTACACTCCTCACAGATGACTCGTCCTGTTGATTCTGCTGCTTCCCTCAATGAGCTCATATTTAAAAGGGACTTTTAAAGGCCTGAGCTGATGTATCGCTGCATAAATCACCACACCGCTGCAATCAGGCTGACCTCTGGCATAAAACACCCATCCATAAATACTGTAAGTGGAGCCGGGGTATTCAAGACTCTGCAAAAAGTCCAAAACTGCAGGGCTGGGTGTTCGTAATGTTTGCTGGAGGGTGAAAACAAAACATATTCGGGCTACTGGATGGTTATACAGCTGTTTAATCAGGCTTAAAGGTCGCTGTGGTGTGTTTGTGTGAGATTAAAATGCTCTACAGTGCTGCTGAGAGAAATATGAGACTAGACACTTCCAAGTAAAAGACTGTGGTTTCCTTCACAACAATCCACATTAACACCAAAGCACAAATGATGCATGACTGGATAAGTCATGCATGACATGAGAAAATCCTCTATTAGCAGAAAACTCAGCTGATTACAGCTTTCATTCCCACCAGAGATGACATGACAGCAGGTGTGGTGATTCTGCAGATCCTGATGGCCTTTCTATCTTCTAAATCTGACTCTTTGTCAGCTCAGCAACGAGTAGAAACTCATAATTTATATTCAGGAGGCACCAGAGACCTGAAACAAGAAGGTGCAACGTGGACACCGAGGCAGCACCATTCAGTTTTGGTAAGGTTTGATAAAAATGTCATTACCTCACCACAAACACGTCTGAAAATTATAAGAGAGAAAAGACACTGAAGGTTACTTCGTCGGTAATGAAGACTTAATGCGAGTGTGAGGAAACTAAGATGAGCGATAAATGAAGGGGGAAAACACTCGTCATCTCAATTTATTTAAAACAAACAGGTGCAGGTTTGCTTCATTTCAGGAGAGGTTAATAATGCTGGTAAAGTGTTTACACATCAGAAACTTTTAAATCTTATCTTCTCTCTTATCTACAGTTCTGCCCAAAAGTCCTGGTCCAGTCCTGATTTCTTTATTTTATTTACTTTGTTGTAATAATTTAAAATGGTCATGAACAATAGATCTCAACGTTTCACTTTTCTTTAACATTTTCTGCCTTTTCCCTCATTTTTAGTCCAGCTCTTATACATAATAATTATCAGAGGAATGTGTTTTATTATTGTTTTATCTTCTTAAATCTGACCTATGAATCATTCAAAGATAATAAAAAAAACTCAAAAGATTATCTTGTGTTGTGTTGACACATAACGGAAAACTTGCCAAAGAGCCAATTTTGAATCAGATCTCTAGCCTCATTGTTCTCATTTCTTTAGTTTTATTTCTGAAAATCAGCAAAGATCAGACAGTCTGACAGACAGAAAACAGGATTTCAGCAGCAACAAGTTGATTCCTAAACAGCTGGAGCAGGATCTGAGAGATGCATCTAAACCTTCAGTCCATCCACTGTTTCTGAAGCCTCATTAGAAATGATCTCCATGAAAACATGGCTGTCAAGAAGTCGTTCTTAAGGAAGGGAAACAGGGAGAAAAGGCTGAGGTATGTCACATGACACAACTGGACTGAAGATCAGTGGCTACAGGTCTGATGGAGGGATGGATAATGCAGGTTGAAAAACAAACATCTTTAAAGCTGACAAAGATAACGATAAAAAAATCTTTCAAGGTTTGAAGAATTTATCCAACATGAGTATTTCTGATTCTCTACATGCTGAAAAGTGGAATAAAGAAGTCACTTCCAAACATTTTTACAAGTGCAAGCATTACAGTGATGACTCAGCACAATGTGACTGTAAGTTCATGGTACTGGGAAAAGTTAGAGCAACTCTGTGACCTATTAAGATGTCGACAAACACTGAGTCTGAGTTTCTGCTGCTGACCTTTAAGATGTTAAATGTTCCAAATAAATGCAGCCAAAACTGTGCTGACAAACTCAAAATTATGCGTTACTTTATTCAAAAGGTCACCTACTAACGAGCAGTAAGTCTAGGAAGCTTTGAGGCGTACCTTTCCTTTCACGTTGACTCTGGCGTACGTTGGCTGAACGTCTACATCGATCAAGGAGGTGTCCATGTGTCTGCAACGGAGGGAAGCGGAGATCCAGGTCAGTTTCCACACTCACGTACAGAAGAGCTGAATCATGCTGGTGTTTCCAAATCAAAGTCTCGCATTGCTCTTTTCAGCATTGCATCAGTCAGATGTGACATTTCTGCTGCAGCTGCAACATAAATCTTCTCCATAAAAGTACTTCAACTTTACAGAGTCTACACAGATAAACAGAAAATAATCTAGTAAATTAAACTTAGCTGGCTCAAAATAAACAAAAAAATGCTTTTAAATTCTTAACATTTGCTTAATTTAATAAATGAAGCTACTAGTACCTGTAAACTGCCAGATCCAACTCAACTGTGTTGTTTTCTTCATCTGCAGTTAGAGAGAAATCCAACCTGATGACACACAGACAGAATGGCTCCAGACTTTATTAAAAACTAATAGTTAACTTCCAGGTGCTTCCTAGTCGGCATCGCAGCTGACACCAGAAAAAAAATTGTCCCATAAAATGACCAAGTAGGCTGTTTGTTGGTGGCATCAAATACGACCCAAAGTGCCGTCTTTTAAACTGCTGCTCAAGCAGGCAGGAAGGAGGAACCACAACGCATGAGCTTTTCCACTAAAATCAAACATCTTTAACAAGCGTTTCCAGTCACAAAGGAGGGCGGTGAGGGTGATTCTCAGTCAGTAATGTGTTACTAAAACGTTTAGTCAACTGCTGGTTGGGTTTAGACGAATACTTCACAGTTAGGGTTAAAAAGTTCAGTTTGGTCAGGAGATGAGGATCTGCATGCAAAGCCCACCGTTAGGAAGCCAGACCACAAGCAAGACTGATAAACTACTGAGTAAAATAAGTTTTGTGAAGCAGGAACTCCAAATAAAACCAAACTTCAAAAGAACAAGCTGAGGAACATAAACTAGAACAACATAGAGTGGCCCATTAATGAACAAAGCTGATGGATGGATGGATGGATGGATGGATGGATGGATGGATGGATGGATGGATGGATGGATGGATGGATGGATTTTTTTTAAAAAGCAAGAAAAACCCTCTTTTTAAACTGTTTTGAAAACTTTCTTTTAAAGGTTCGTACTTGGGCTCGTTGACGTTCAGTACTTGTCCATCAGCCGTGATGAGCCTCCTCGGTGGCTTCAGCTTCTTCTCTTCCTTCCTGCAGAGAAATGGGGCGGCATGAGAGGAAAACAAACTCGAGTGCTTGCAAAGTAAACCCTGACAGAAGACACAACCGAAGTTAGTGTCTGTGAAACAGATCATAGCATGGAGAGTGTCTACGTACATTAAATACCTGAAACAACCTTTTGACTCGTGACCTTTTTAAAACAGCTAAAACTACCAGTCAGTAAATCAAAGCAGGTCTACAGTCCTACTACAGGGTGGCATGTTCCTCAGTCCTGCTTCAGAATCATTGGCTACTAGATCAAATGTGCCCAGATCAACACTATGTCTGGTCAACATGTTGTTGGTAGAGTAATCACAAACCCCTTGAGGCAATCATGGGGAAACCACTGGAAGCAGAACCTCCCAGACTGCAGATCCAAAGTTCAGAATCACACAGATCTGGAGGAGAAATGCCCACTGCAAATCCCATCTGACCCTACTCTACAGAAGCCCACCAGTGAGCGACACTAAACTCATGGAGGATGAAACATAGACACAGCTATGTTTGCTTGAGTGGCTAAACAGGAGGGATGGTCCAAAGAAAGGAGCCGGTGGCCTCAGAATCGGTGTGAAAAGCTGCATCCATCTCATGAGCTTGTAGAAGCTCATTTATCAGCAATAAGTTGAAGTGATGGTTTCCTGGGTATTATTATCAGTTTCTCAGATGGTTGTGGAGTAATTGTGCTGTAGTTCATTGGTTTCTGCACAGGTCTCTGAAGGTCCCACCAAAGCGTTTCAGCCAGGTTCAGGTCTGATAGCCTTGATTTCCTTTGTCAGCCATTCTGTTGTAGATTTGCTGCCCTGCTTGGTTTTCTCTAGACATGCTGCTGTCCAGTCTGACCAAACACTTTGGTCTGTCTAAAGGACAACAGGCCTCATTCATCAACCATTCATACGAACAAATTTGTTCTTAAATCATACTTTGGAACATTGTGGTATTCACCAAAATCTTTGTACCTACAAACACTCAGAAGTACTTTTAGGAACATCTGAAAGCCAACATGTTTAAACTAAATCAGCATTTGTGTTGTTTTCTGCTGTTCTGTTCATTAAAATACAATAATGTGTTAAGACTAAAGCAACGTTCTCATCAGTTTTTTAAAACACTTTAAGTGAGGTGTAAAGCGTTTTGCTTTTAAGATAAAAACAAATATTGGAGACCCAAATGTTATAATTTCCTCTTAAAGAAAGGAAAATTAAACTATGTCATCCACTTCATTCATTCAGGAGCAAGACGCAGTCAACACACTTTAAAAACAAAAGTTTACAAAGCGCTACGCTGAGCACACAACATTAAAAAATTAATCCATAACTGATCCAAACATCTAATTCTATTGTTGGTCTTCCTAACACCTTCGGTGCAAAAGTCTGAACACACACCAGATCTGTTCCCTCAACCACAAGAATATCACTCCATAAACGTCCAAAATGTACTACAACCGTGTCTTTTAATGATGATTACTTTTATTAAGAAATCAAGGTTATTTCCTGGTTAATAACACCTATGGATTCATCAGATGCACCACTCGCTCCGTAGGCGCACCACTCGCCATGTAGGCGCACTGCATCTTGAAACAATACCACAGGAGGTGGAAATTTTCTTTACAAACTATAGCAGGTACAGTAGGCTATGTAATGAAATTTTATTCTACAGTGTACCACTTTCCACTTTAGCCACGGCACCACGAGGATGTGCATCTTGACACGCTCGTGGACCAGACAGCAGGCGGCTGTCCAAGTTCAGGAGTAATTACTGGTCCACTTAAGTCATGACTTTTTTTGGGTGTTTAGCTATCAAAGTAGGATGGGCTGGTCCGACCTTTTAACTTAGGAGAGATTGGTATTCAATCATCTATGAGGAAAGACACAAACAGTTCCGCGGTCTACGAACATGTTCATGAATCTGACTGAGGGTTTTCGTAAAAAGCTTCTTAAGTACAACTTAAAAACAAATTAAGAAGATATTGGTAAATAAGGCCCAATGTTCCAGAAAGCTTGTGGTTCACATGCAGCTTTGCCAACCTAAGCCTAACTTTTGCCATTCTTAAACAACAGAGTAAGAAGAAATCCTAATTATGCAAAGACTAAATTATTCCCTAATTTAAGATAACAAACCTTACAGATTTTGTAATGTGGAGAATGTTGTGGTTGCTTTTTAGAGAAAGTATAAAGAAATAAATTAATAAATAAAAAAAATCAGAAACTCTGAAGCCTTGGGTTTCTTCATCACTCAGTTTTCTTTGGAGGAAGAAGGAAGATGCTATGTTTAAAACTTGGCTCAGACTAAGCAGATGATTTAATTAACAGTCTTCATCACTCTAAAGAAGAGACAAATCTTTAGGTTTCAGCATCCTTTTATTTATTTATTTTGTTTTTAAACACCAGGATGAGGCCCGATCCAAATTCCTGAAACTTTGACCTGATGTTAATAAGTTCAACTATGAGATGTATCTCCTGAATCTATCATGAAGCATTTATAAAAGTCCTATCAATGGAAGTACGTATACTTTTAAACTAGAGGCATTTGGACCACTACCTCCGAGTCAAAGGATGCCGTACAACCATCTGCTGCTAACGTCCATTAGCTACATTAAGCAGACTGTCACACAGTCACATGCAGAGAAACACACTTTAAATCCATCCATCTATCAGCTCCACTGAGCAGCTGATGACTGTGTCGGCGGGCGAAGATGGCGAGTGTTTAGCGCTCTGCAGAGGGTCGGCCATCACGACCTCAGCAGCCATACTTCAGGAGGATGTCTGATAGAGACTTCCATCTGCTCAACTCAAGGATGGTCCAGGTTTTATCAAAGTGGTGGGTAGCAGAGGCTGACTGAGGAGCTGCTCGGTGATAAGGGAGATTTCCTGGTCGATGGCTCAGTGAGACCTCTGTGTAGTTTACAATAAAGGCTCAAGGTCTCAATGATTCATACAGTTTCTTTAGATGGCAGCAGAAAGTTCTTTAGAGAACCAGTCTTAGATTTTAATGCGTCAGAAGAGACAAAAATGGTTTAATTCATATTTAAGTTTTAAGCGTCTTTTTTGGCCCGATTGTAAAAACAGTTTGAGGGAAGCCAGTTTAACTGTATGACCTGAAAGAATTAACTGTGTCTGCAAATTGCATGTGAGGATTAAGGAAAACCCTGAAAAGATGAACTCAGATGCTTCAGTACAGAAACTTAGGTCTGCCTGAAGGGTTTCATTAATAGACAGTAATTCATATTTAACACCTTGGTGATATTTGAGATCCTTGCAGTGGAATTTAAAAACTTTGAGAATATATAAAAAAAAAATAAAAGAGCATTAAAGCTGTTCTTGGAAGAGCTTTGCCTCCTTTACCCGCTTTATGTTGGCATTTAGTCCATTTCTAGGACAGATATTACAAGCATTCGGTCACTACTCTAATGTGGTTTTTCTCTAACAAAAAGAGCATCCTCACCTCCACCTCCCCCTTCCAACAGCAGCTTCTCCCTTGACAAGGTCATAGTGTGGCTTTCTGTGCTGTAAAATCCAGCTCTATAACTTTTCCTCTCTTCTGAGGGCTGTGACAGGGCATCTATGAGACCGCTGAGTCATGGCGACATCAGAGGTGACAGCTCCTCTTCTGGTTTTAGTGGAGTCTGGAGCTGAGGTCGATCTGTTCAGACAGTGTTCAGTTAGCCGTGTTCGTCTCCGTCTGCAGAGAACACTCAATCCTCTCGGGATTCATCCACACAACTCCAGATCCTGAGCAGAGGATGAGCCGGTAGCTCAAAGACGTCTGCAGCTTCAACTCATGGGCTCAACTGTGCATCGCTGTGACAGTCAGCACTACTTTCAACCCCACACATGTCCCATCAACAACATAATACAACTGCAGAAACTTTTATTTCTAATATTTTTATTTCATTGTAGACTAGATATCTTGTGTATTGATTTACCAGTTTGAAGAAAAGTATTTGAAAGATCTGTGATTATGGGCTGCTTTATTATTATTTTCAGTGTTAAATATCTACAAGTTTGTTTTGTTTTTTAATGGGACCAATCGTTACTCTTCTTCTACACATTCAGGCATCCTCTCTTTCAGGTAAGTAAATATAACAGTTGTAATTGTATCAAAGAGATACTAATTTTTTAAAGTTTCTTCTATGAGCATTAAAGCAGCACTATATAACTTTCTGACCAAAAACTGTGTTTGACTCGTTTTGATGGTATGCTGAGATTTGTTATGTTTCNTTTTGATGGTATGCTGAGATTTGTTATGTATGTTTTAGGAGACACTGTTGTCCTGTAGCATCCGGAGTCTGAGAAACCACTTGACAACTTTGTGTTCCAGCTATGAGCATCATGTTACAACTTTATTTTGCTTTACAGCACTGCATCATATGCCAGCAACTAGATATAAACACAATGGATGTTCTGAACTTGCATCATGGCTGAATCGAAGAAATGCAGAAGGAAATTATTGGAGGAAGACGGGACAAGAAAGACAAAAAAGGGACAGGGCAAGAGATAAGACAAGAGTCAACAGACTGATTTCTACTGGCTGGAAAGATCTCAGAGAAGAGACAGGATGAAGATGGATGCAGAATTATTCTTTGTTAGAGGGCGCTATATTGTAGATGGAACCTATTTACTAGAGTAATATAATTCCTGGTAATCTGCATGGTTAGCATTTCCGCTGCAAAGTTCANTTCCTGGTAATCTGCATGGTTAGCATTTCTGCTGCAAAGTTCAAGAGAATAGAGAATAGAGAATAGAGAATAGTGGCTCATACCACTTGTCGGTACAGATGCATTGAGCATTTTTTAAATCCCAGGAAAAAGGTTCCTGCAGTGGAAAAGGGGTAAATGTTTACTTCTACTTTTGTAAGCCAGAAACTGGATTAAAATACTATAGCTCACCATGTATAATCTAGGAGAGTGGTTCCCAACCTGGGGTCCGGGACCCCCCAAGGGGGTCTCTCCCACCAAGTACTAGGGTTCCCAAAGGCTTTGAACATTAAGAGCATGGGCCCTATTTTAAGAAAAAAAGTAAGGCTCTCGGGTGCAGTGTGAGCTGGGCGGCTGCCAGAGGCGGGGACTCTGGCAAGTCTGATCCTCAGCTGCAAAAGCTAGCTCTAGGGATGTGGAATGTCAACTCTCTGGCAGGGATGGAGCCTGAGCTGGTGTGTGAGGTTGAGCGGTTCCGGCTAGATATAGTTGGACTCACTCACCTTTGAGTGACCCTTTGAGTGAGTGACCT
>CM047982.1:31862602-31873354 GCA_026261665.1 Melanotaenia duboulayi
ACTCTGCCACATGGTTGTGGAGGAATTCTTCTCCACTCAAGACCAAAAACAAAAAATAAATTAGAAAACGTATCAAAGCAAGANAATACTTTGGTATCCAGATGAGTTCATGGCCCACTTAATGCCTGCAAGCTGTCCTTGTCATCATCCCTCAAAATTCAAAAGGCGACTAAAGTGCTTCATAGTAAAGATAAAACAAGACTAAAAACAAAAAACAAATAAATTAGAAAACGTATCAAAACAGGGTAAAAAACTGCCGTCACAATGCTACACTTGGTATAAAAGAACAAAGTGAAAAAATAAGTTTTAAGTACAGATTAAAATGACCAGGTCTACAATCATGCACGAGTTTGAAGGTAACTTGTTCCACATCTTCGAAGCAACAACAGCAAAAGAGCCATCTCCCCATACCCAGAGCCGAGTACTTCTAAGCTGCATTGATCTGAAGACCTCCATGCTGGACAGCGGCTGCGAGGTGTTTGGGCTGAGATGCTGATATTCTGACCCAACATGTCCAATGTTTAATCTAGTCTGTCCAACATTGTTCCAGAAGTCTTGTTGTTTGTTCAGATGCAGCTTTGCCAACCTAAGCCGGGCTGCCATGTTCCTTTTAGAGAGAAAAGTCTTTCTCCTGTNTTGCCAACCTAAGCCGTGCTGCCATGTTCCTTTTAGAGAGAAAAGACTTTCTCCTGTAGCCCCTCCAACCAAGCCATGCTGGTTCAGTCTTTTTCTGCCTGGACTGTCATGAACTTCAGTTTGGTCCAGATAGTTTGTAAATGACCTGAAACATTTCCAGATTGATGGGCAGTAACAGCTGCTTCTCTAAAATCATTGCTGATGTCTTTCCTCCTTGGCATTATGTCAACCCACCTGAATGCTAACTAACAGATGAACGTTCTCTCTCACATGATAATAAACACTTTGTGGACATGAGTAAATCTGTGACTAAACGCCCTGAGATTTTTATTTCTTAAACTGCTTGAACCGGGTTAAAATTGTCTTTTTGAACAAATGTGAATGATTGAAAATGGGATTAAAAGCCATCAGAGGAAAAAACTGCATTAACCTTTAGTGCTGCACAAGTCCGACACCCTCCTCAATAAAAAGCCGCTCAGTCTTTCAGTCAGTGGCTGATTGAATTAAACTCTTACATCATGACATTTTGCACTTCATGCATGTTGACAGTTTAATAATAAACGTGACAACAGTTTCTACAGACGTCTGACCTTTTCAACATGCTATGAAGCTGACACCACACTATATTTCAGCTTTAATGATTAGACCCAGGATTAGTCTGTTTATTATTTTTTCCTTCACAAGATGGTGTAAAACATGAGTTCAGCAGCAGGATCAGTCATAAGTACCAGTTTAGCTGTGCTGACCGCGAGGTTCAGGTTCACCTGACGGGTTAATTAGGAGCTAAATGAATGAGCTGTTCTGATGACGTTTGCTGGAGAACAGTCGAGAGGATTTTAGTCTGATCGTAACAAATGACTCAGCTGCTGGACTCCAGGGTGCCAATAATCCTGGAAGTGATGGTCACTGATGTGAGAGGGAAGCAGAGGATGCTGATTCAGCTGTATGAGACCGCTTTGAAGTGGTTCCATAATTATAAATGCATTAAAGTTAAGATGGAGTTAGGTTAGATACGAGTTAGAATGGAGGATGGGTTTGTCATGTTGAAGAATGAGAGGAGAGGAAACTTATTCCTGGCAACTTAACATTTAAAATGTTCAATTCTGTGAAAAAGTCTTGAGAAATCCTCATTTCTGTAAATGTTTACATGAAAATGGGAAATATCTGTGGAGATTTACTGAATTGTGCTGTCATGAATGTTCATCCAGTATGTGAGGCCAAAACAAGTTTATCCAGTTCTTTAAAGATCTTTGAAGTGGATATTTGTTCTGAGCAACTTTAGTCCTAATCTGAAGATTTCTGTCATTCCTTTCAGTGGTCTTACGTAATACTTGTCTGGACTTCTTAAAGGACTTTTCGAAGCTCTTCTTTGGATGTTTCTGTCTTTTGTTCCGTTCTCTGTCCGGATGATCCCACACTGCTTCAGTCATGTTGAAGTCCGGGTTCTAGGGAGGATCCATTCTTCCATCAGACCTGTAGCCACTGATCATGTGTGACATACCTCAGCCTTATCTCCCGCTTTCCCTTCCTTAAGAATGACTTGGCTGGTTTGATCTTTGTTGATTTTCAGAGTTGAAACTAATGAAATGGGAACATGAGTCTTTGTGACAAAGAGCCTTACGATCCAGTTTAAAACTGCTTGTCTGTGTATCAGCACATCACTGGTTCTTCCCTTGAGTTTTTTATGCTTGAATGATAGTTCAGAGTTAAGTGGCTTAATGAACAAAAACTCACATTCCTCTGAAAACAGAAGAACGGTACTGAAAATGAATAGAAAAAATAAATGTCCAAAGAGAAAAACCCTCCACCTTCCTTTCTGCTAAGTCAGCAGACTTTCTGCAGACTGTTGTCCACAACAGCTCATCTGTTAATCTGCAACAGTCTGACTTCCTGTCCGTTGTCTTTCAGATCATCCCAAGAACAGAATCTCTGTAGTTGGATAGTTTACAAACTATAATGTTCAGTTTTTAGATTTTATGGGTGTAAAATTGGTGAGCATGCAGAGACTGAAATCCAGTTTGATGTAAACATGATGCATATTCATGTCATGGGCATGAACATGATAAACTCCCAGCTGTCACACACACTCAGCAGGCCCATAGATTAACACTCCTAAGACATAAATAGAGCAATTTCATCACGAGTGTTTGGGGCAGAATTATCGCTGACGTTTGTCATGTGAGCGAAACAACAGGAGTTTTATCTGAGCTGACGGCACAGAGAAGGTTAACAGCGAGAACGGCTTGTCATTTCCTCCTAAGCTCCGTGTTCAGCTGCAGTTTGTCAGCCATCAGCGCTGCCTGGTATAAACCAAAAACTGAGCTAAAGGTAGGATCGCTGCATCTGGAGCTTGTTCCTTGACTACACTGGCTGTACAGCAAAGTCTGAACATTTCTAGGGAACTGATCAGTTTGCATTGGCATCAGTGGCTGAAGATTTCCTGCTTTGGGAGCTATGCTGCTGGAGAAAAGCTTAAATATTCAACAATTTGTAATGAAATTACAATGAAATATATTTTATCCTATAGGGAAATTTAAATTTTGTATAAAAAATAGTTAAAACAATAGAGCTATCTCTATTACTAGAGACCAACACAAAGTTTTCACTCGACACTTTTGGTCCGTCCATCATTAAAGCTCTGAAAACATTTTTGTCATTGGTGCAGCTGTTGGATTAAAATGTTTGGAGCCAGGCTGTAAAACACATTATTCTCTTTAGAAATGGTCAGAATGCTGCTGTGGCTCATTGATAATGGAGCAGTCTGAGCACTGGAGCAGTCGAAGGGCTTGGTTCTGTTTTTGATCCAGGATGCTGCAGCTCTGCTGTGACACCAGTGTTTTCATAAGGTCCCATCTTGTCACTGTGTGGGGTTGAAGGAGCCTCAAATACAGGAACATAAAGAACTTTAATAACTTACTAACAGTGCAGGAAACAGGCTCTGAATACAGCTGCACTGAGGAGGAATTGACAGAAACGGGTAGTATATACTCTCACTCATTTAAGTGACTTTGAACGTGGCATGGTTGTTCTGAGTATTAACTAGGATTTTCACACACAACCATCTCTAGGGTTTACAGAGAATGGTCTGAAGAAGAGAAAATATCCAATGCGTAGCAGGTGTCTGGACCAGAATGCAGCAGAAGACCACAATGGCTGCCACTCCTGTCAAATGAAGCTAGAATTCACACACTCACCAACACTGGACAAAACACTGCACATTATTTACCAGTAACACGACATGCACCAACACATCGAACCAAAGCTTGTTGGCAGGTATTTATCTCTGTGCCTGTGGTTTTCTAGCAGCTGTAACTAAAGATCCTGGTCTTTGGTCTGCAGTTGTCCCCTTTACTTTCCCTTTTTGCTCTATATTCTCTCTCTTCTTCTATAACTTGGGTGTCATGAAGCCAGGAGTGTAACTGTGATTAAAGAGCACACAAATAAAGCGGACATGTCATTGATCCATGGAGTAAATGCAGGAAGCTTCCCTCACTGAGACTTCAGGGTCGGTCTGGCGGTCATCTCAGTCAAAGAGCAGTGTGTGATTCCAGCGTCCAGGTTCCAGTTTTTTTTAATAGGAATGGGGGGGGGCTGATAATAATGTTTATCTGATAAGACATCATATACACAACTGTTGTTTTGTAGGACAAACAATAAAAACACACCTAAGGTTTTATGTGTAAGGAGATTAAATAATAATCATCTGGTCCTTTAACATTTTAAATAAATAAGTAGAGAACAACAACATAATGCACCGTTGTCATTAAACAAGCATCAAAATGCAGAAGTAGTATGAAAAAAGTCTGTCTTCACCACAGGAATAAGGACGATCATTAGCAGCAGGTGCGTCTGCATGGAGGCGTGGTGGTTAGCACCGCAGCCTCACAGCTACGTCACTGGTTCGAGCCTTGGCTGGGGAGGGGTTTGAATAGAGGTCCTTCTGTGTGGAGGTTACATGTTTTGCCTGTTTGCTCTAAATTCTCCCTAGTGTGAGTGGTGGCTTGTCTCTCAGTGTAGTCCTTTGGACTGGGCTGGTAATCTGTCCAGAGTTTACCTGCCTCTCGCCTGTTAACTGAAAGGGTTCTAATTTCCCTGTGACTCTGAACTGTTACAAGCGGTATAGAAGATGAATGACCATCAGCAGCAGGTGCTACTGATTAATTTACCTGATTAACTTACATCCATCCGTCCATCATTCTACAGAGAGAGAGTATTCACAAGACATTTAAAACAGTTGCTAATCTTCCCAGTGTGGACGTCCCAGCAAGTTCAACTCAAGTTCAGACTGTGTCATGCTCTGAATAACTGCAAAAAACCCCAACTCAGACTCTCCGGGCTTCAGTTAACATGTTAGATATCAACGTTTGTGACAGTCCAGTTAGAAAGAGTCTGAACCAGTATGGCTTGTTTGAAAAGGTTGTGGGAGAAAGTCGCTTCTCTCCAAAAGGAACATGGCAGCATGACGTAGGCTGGAACAAACCACCAGACTTCTAGAACAATGATGGACAAACAAGACCAAAGTGGACATGTTTGTNGGACAGACAAGACCAAAGTGGACATGTTTGGTCAGAAAGCAGAAAAAAGTAAAGAATCAAGCTGTTGACATGGTTTTGGTCATGTCATCAGAGGTAGTATTTACTTCTTTTTAAGACCTGGTTAAAATACATAAAATCTTCTATCCCATCTTTAGTTTTTCTTTTTTTTACATAATCCGGTGGATACATCTCAGTAAAATATTAATAAAAGTATAACCAGTTATGTAAAAAAAAAGAGTATTATTTCTTCTTGTTGTCACCACACACACAGTCGTTATGAGGTGGTTGATGCACGAGTCACCACAGATTGTTGCCCAACAGCGACATCTAGTGGCTGATATGTAAACTACTGCTAAGACCCCGCAGACGTTTTTCTACAATTCCTGGTAAACATTATGCAATTCCCACTCCTAGAAGACCTTCAATGAATCAAGTTCATTCACCTGTTGTTGTTTAACCCATAAGAGCCCGGCGTGACATATTTGTCACATACAGTTTGAGACATTTTGCTTCAATTTATGGTATAAACTTTGCTTAAAATCCTGTTGAACACAAACTGATACTTGTCTTTTGTCCCCTTAATAGATACCCAGAAGCAGAAAACCTCATTAYAATATTTCTAAACTATCACATGGTAATAAATGGTAGATAAAAATGTTAATTTGTTTGTTACATTTTGTTAAAGGGCCAAATAAAGACGTCATATTTAAAAAATTGGACTTTTCTTACCATTTTTTCATGGGTCGGGCCTTTATGGGTTAAAAAATAAATCCAGATACAAAAGTAAATTTAAATTTTGTCTATCAGCTGTACATTCTGGCTTAGTGAAAAATGTTTTGAGAATTCTTTTTCTTTTGTTAGGAATCGGAGGAAAAATGTAGAACTAAATAAATAAATTGGTCCTGTGATGGACGGGTGACCTGTCTAGGGTGTACCTGCCTCTCACCTGCTACCTACTGANAAATAAATTGGTCCTGTGATGGACGGGTGGCCTGTCTAGGGTGTACCTGCCTCTCAGCTGCTACCTACTGAGATGGGCTTCAGCTTCCCTGCAACCCTGAACTGGAATAAGATGTATAGAAAACGGATTGATTAAACGAATAAATAAATGAGTTATTGCGTCGTAGTGTCTCCTTTGTCTTTCTGACATCAGNCCCTGAACTGGAATAAGATGTATAGAAAATGGATTGATTAAACGAATAAATAAATGTCTCCTTTGACTTTCTTTGTCACTAATAATAAACAAAACTCTTCATCTTTCAGGTTCCAACCTTCTTGTCCAGATCAGCTCTGCAGGATAGAGTCTAAAGATGCATCATCATCATCATCATCCTGAAAAACCTCCTCAGCATCGCCAAATGTCCTTTTGATTGAAGGAAGGAGAAAATTGTCCACTCATTCAGCTCCGCCAGGCTGCCTGACTGCAGACTAGTTTGCATATTTAAAGTTGTGTAGTTTTTCTGGAAATACGAATTCCAAGTGAGTTTGAATGTTTTTCTACTTCATCTGAAAAACAGTTGAGAAAATGATGGAAATTTTGTGTTTAAAAAGAGAAATCCAGAACATTCAGCTTTAAAATCGTCCTGTTGGTTTGTTTTGTTTTTATCACGTCTGGATTTTTTTATTTTTTTACCAAAATAAAACAGCTGAATCCTACAAGCATAGTGATTCCATGAGTCTTTCCAGGAACCTTCGTGTTTCTTCATCATCATCATGACTGATGATGGAAGCGGAGGTACTTCCATATCATTAAGTTATTTTAAATGAAAATGTGAATCTTCAGTATTTTATGACTTATGTTCGAGTATTAAGGTCACAACTACATCGATTACCTTTCCGGAACATTTTTATTCTCCAACAGTGAAACAAAGTTTATTTAACCCTGAATTTACGTTTTATGAGAAAAAAGATCAAAAGTTCATCAGAACTTTCTGGTACCAGAATCTTAAATGTTTATATTGAGTCATTCTTATTTGTTTCAAGGTAACTGGAAAAGCTGTTTTTTGTTTTTTAAAATTCAACCATGTAAATGTGTTAAAAGTTAATTCAAGACAATAAACAGAGTAGTTTAATATTCTCCCACTGGAAGAAAACATGGAAATGTGGAGCTGATGTCGGACGTGTGTGGTCGATCAGCGTTTCTTGGTGTAAGTGATGAAGGTGGAGAGAACTTACTCCTCCTTCGCCCTCCTCTTCTCCTGCAGGTGGCGGTGAGCCTCCAGACGAGACTCGGGGGTGAAGGAACACGGCGTGTGCCAGAACTCCCGCTCCCGTTCCTCCTCGTCCAACTCCGGCCTCCTCTGGCTCTGATCCAGCTCCTGGTTCTCCTTATTCTCCTCCGACCCCGGACTGAGGAAGAGGATTCAGAGTGATGAAGATGACAAACATTCACTTTGTTTTCTGGGTGTTTCTCTGCATCTATCCCCTCAGCCTCAGTTCTACAGTTTGGCTCATGTTCATCTTGATTTTCTGATCAACCTCTTTTATCCCGCGTGTTCGCCAGCTGGTGACGAGGCTGAGATTTATTTCAGGATTAAATCCTGTTTTTCACATGAATAAAAACACAAAACAAGGTTTGCTGCTTTATGTCGGCTTTAACTTGCATTGATGTTTTGTACGTACAAGAGTCGACGTATTAGGAATCAAACTAAAAACCTAACTTTTTAACCTGGTTATTATTTTAATGAAAGATTAAATTTTTTTTTTAGTATTTTCATTTGAATTTTCTGCTTTGTCAAAAATAATTATCTGCCATATTTCATCACTTTTGTTTATTTTTCTAATTTTCTATTTTANTCTGCTTTGTCAAAATTAATTATCTGCCATATTTCATCACTTTTATTTGTTTATTTTTCTAATTTTATATTTTTTTACATTTCATTTTCCTATTTTCAGTCAGTTTTAATGTTTCTATTATTTTATTCTGTTTTATTTACTTCACCCGTAGTTTTCCTCACTGGAAGCACTTCCTCGGTTTAGTTTTATATAAGCTGACATAAAGACACTTCATGGATTTTTTTCTGTTTGAGTTATGAAACTGTATAAAAATGTAATATAAATAAAGTTGGGCTGGTTGAATAATAATTGTAGATCTCTTATTGAACATGTTGGCTGGCTCAGCTTCTGGCATGTTCTTGTTTACGAAGCTACTCTCGGTCTGCTTCCCTCCTCCCTCTCTGCCCTCCTCCATCTGCAGGGTTCGGGACCTTGAAGTCTTCGTTTCGGGATCTTTATTAGTTTCGGTTCCACCGGAGCGAACTGAGGTGGGAAAAGGCTTTTTTGTATGCTGCTTCCTTTGCCTGGAACTATTAAATGTCTTTAAACGTCATGTTTTGGATGATCTGGAGGCAGATTTTAACCCGGGTCAGTTTTCATGTGTGTTTTGTGTCAGGAAGATTTTAAACTGCTGCTCCCGTCTTGGCCAGGACAATCTTGGAAAAGAGATCTCTAATCTCAGAGGCTTTTGCTGTTTTTTTTTTTAACATTTATCTCAAATGGTTTAAAAAAATTTGTTTTCAAACATCAGAGAAACTAAAGTGTTTTATCTTTTTTATTGTGTATTTTAGAAATAAAGACTTTCAACACAATTTACAGGGAGAAATTCTAGGAAATACACACATACACACACATAAAACTACGTCTGGACTCACACTGTGTTGTTGATGTCGGTGTACCAGCGACCATCGAAGCCCGGCTTCCTCCCCTCTTCACTTCCTGTTTCCTTCCTCTGCGCCTCCTCCTTCTCCACGGTTCTCCTCTTCAGGTATTCCCTCTCCTGCTCCCAGACCTGCCTCCTGACCTCCTCCAGGCCCTGGGACGCTCGGATCCTCTCCGACCGGCTGATCTCGGTCCCGTCCAGCCACTGAGGATGCAGAGAAGCAGCAGGGGGTGAACCCTGAATAAAAACTGACGAACGAGCAGGGAGGTGGGGGGCAGTTACCCTGAGCTGAGGCAGCGAGGCCACCACAAACTGCCTGTAGCCCTCGAACTGAGTGCAGGGGTTCCCCACCAGGAACAGCTCCCTCAAGTGGATGTTGTGCTTCAGGGACTCCACGCTGCTCAGGCGGCCCACAAAGTTCACCGTCAGGTCCAGCTTCTGGAGGCTCTCGCAGCCTGGAGGAGGAAAACATTCAACAGATGTTTGCTGGTTGGTTTTTCCCACCAGATTGTTTTTATTATTGTCTGATTTGGGGATTTGCTGACGGATATATGCAATGTTCAGGTTTAATTAAGCTTACTCTGACTCCTCACCTGCCTACTGTTTTTGCTTTTGGATCCTCCTTCCACACCAAATGTGATTTAATAAATGAACCCCTAAAAGAAGTGTTTATTTCTAGATTTTTTTCTGTGAAAACAGACATTTTCTACCTCAAAAGGACAATGATGCAACCCTGCAAAGTCGGCGTGCTTTTTTATTTGTTTAACGTTATCTTTAATCAGGAGAGAAAATACTTGATTTGTAACTCGGGAGGTACCTGAACACAGACGGGGACTGGTCTCGGCAGATTAATGTATGTTGGAGGTAAAGAAATCCCCTTAAATCAAAATAATTTGTCAACACAGCCTCCGTATCTTCCACCTCCTCTTCTTACCGTTCTCATATCTACACAGATGTGTAGCAGTGACAACACACACGAGCTGAGCTACAGTTTGCAGCTACAGTAACACCAATAAAGGCCAGAAAGAGAGCAAGACAGTTGTAGACGTTCTCAATGAGCTAAAATCAAACAAGTGCACACAGATAAAGACAGAACCTGATCTTTCTCGTCTGCGACGCTCATTTCCCCGACAAAGATGATCCTCAAGTTTCTATTCATCAGCACACCCACATCCTACGTTTCCCATAGATTTTCCTTTGTGAAGACGTCTACATTCCATGTCTTGCTTGTGTTTTCTTGGCAATAAACACTTATAAAGATGCTGGAGGGGATGGGAGAAGAGTCTTAGTGAACCAGCAGCCCTGCTGCTCATCTAAGACTCACAATTTGGTTTGTAGAGATAATCCCCAAAGAACTCCGTCCCTACTCTGCCTAAATTTAAGGGTAAATCATCTCCCCTGTAATGATAAAATGAGGGGAAGATTGAGGAAAACACCCCTACAGAACCGAAATCCTGGAAAAAATTTCAGCTGTTGAACGGTAGCATCACTTGGTGGACAGAAGAATACACCAAAAAGCAAAATAAATACAAACACTAAAAGTTGTTTTCTAAAACCCAGTCAATAATAATATGTAGAATCCACCACATAACAGCCCTGTCTGGTCTGTGCACTGACCTTCAAGGTTTTCAATGACTTCAATGTTGTTCAAGGCCAGATTCAAATACTCCAGCTTCTTCAGGCGGCCAACATTTTCTAGAAGAAACAAAACTGAAGAACACTGCAAACATAGGGCCGGAGATTTCTGTAGCTCAAACATATCGCTTTGAGCCTGTATGAAAAAGCAACTGTTGAGCTTTTAGAATATTTATAATGTAATTTCTCAACTTAAAGTTTGCTTTTATAGTCCAGTTTTAACCAAAAACTTATATAACAGAGTAAAAAAAAAAACACTTAGAACTTCAGAAAATAAAAATAAAAGTG
>CM047982.1:31885001-31907065 GCA_026261665.1 Melanotaenia duboulayi
TTTCAACAAGTTCTTCAGTACATGAACCCGACTAGACAATATGTAAATCTGTGTATTAAATCTGAGGTAGAAGAGGCAAATGACATTTGTAAAGATGGGGAAGACCACAAAAAACTTCCTTAATACTCAGCTCAGCAAATATCCCATTCTGAGAAAACCACTCATTGAACAAATCATTCTTCAGCGTCAGTAGACGGTTTGTTGTCCTCAACACACAACATACTTTTTAGATAAATGTGAGTGTACGCTCGGGTTTTTGGGTACTGTAGGTCTAGTACATAGATGTACCTAAAGAGGAGGAAAAATGAGTCAGCCAGATTTGTGGGACCACTCACAAATATTTCATCGCCCACAACAACGCAGATGCTCTCAGTACTGAAGAGGGCTGCATCAGAAGTGTCAGCTGAGGCGACAGAAGAGCCATCAGCTGACTACAAAACACAAATAATACAAAGATGAGTTCAGCCCCTCCAGGATAAAAATCATACTAATGATGTAACGAAGTCACTTTGCACTTCGACTGCAACTAAGCTACATGTTTAAACCATGTTGTTTACCTATGCTGATATCTTACGTTAGTTTCACACCTACCTGTTAGCATACTTTTTGTTTAGTGGAATGCTTCATACTTCCATTTTAAATGATGTATTTTCTACATGTCAGTTTGCAGGATAACTAAAGTAAACTTTATAAACAGGTCCTGATGTCATATGTTTAGGTTAACTGAATAGGCAAAGGCACTGATAGTGAGGCCAGTACGCTTACATTACAGGAAGTGGGAGGAATCTTCATGCAGGTTCACAGGAAGCGCAAGAAGGACAAGAGCCCGTCTCGTTTTTACATCACGTTGTTCCTGGATGGACAAAAATGATCCATTACAACAGTAATTATACAAATGCAGAGCAAACACTTCAAATTTCTTTTAAATGTATTTTTTTCTGATAAAATACATTTTTTCAACATGTCTATTTCTGGTGAGATGACAATAATGTGTGCATGGCATAACTTCTTAAACTTAGTCACAGTCCCAAGATATGACTTTCTTTAAACTACATAGAAGACAAGTCACACTATAGCTTCTTAAAGCTGTCTGCAAAATAATCTAATTATCTATTAATCATGCAAAGTAACAATTCCAACCAGTTGACCAGACATTGGTAATTTGATTCAGCCTGTTCTTCTGCTGCAAAAATCCTAACAATCAAAACTAGTACACAATTTACACAACTCATGATGCAAACATGCATTATGGGAAATGTAGTTTTTCCAGGAAACCCGCCTAAAATGTTGCACCGATAAAAAGTAAAGTAACATTTAACAACTTCTAAAGCTACCATTTCTTGGAATTGTAAACAATTTACAACAAATATTTAGTGTGCACACTGTACGGATGCATTCCCAGTTCCAAATTTAAATAATCTTTAAAAATTCAATTCAAAACAAAGCAGTTAACATTACTTCCAAATCAGGGCTGATGACGAGACGGCACTCAAGAAAACAACAACAATGAGACAAATAAACACGAGGTGGTGGTGGCTTGAAGCACGGGAATAAGATAACACAAAGCAAACAAATGAAAACTAATTTAACTGTGTTGCACATCCACATCAACTGGTAAAAATTCAAACTGGCCGCTTCACATCGAGGCAAGTTCAAAATGGCTGACTCAGCTTTTCTGAGGAGAAAAGACCCACCCACCATAACGCCATAACGTTTATTTACATTATCTTCCTCTAAAATTAACTAAAATATTGAAATCTGTTATTTAATATGCTGTTTTGACTGTTTAGCTAGTTTTTAAAGTCTCCATTATAACTAATAAAATAGTAAATGTAAACRAACAACTTCAATGCATCTTTGCGTTATTTGCGCTGTTGCAGCAGGGGGTGGTAAAAATGACCCTTCTCTGTGGTTCTAGTGTTAATGGCACAGTGACTTCGTTTCTGGAGCCATCGGTGTCCAGCAGCCTCCTGAGGCTGCGAAACGACTGCAACTTTTGCTTCAAGGATGCTCCGTAACGTTCCTGCTGGGTTTAACTTAACGCACTGCGTCACACGCTAGCAAGCAGATAAACACGGCGGCCATTTTGAATGCTCAGGTGGTCGATTCAGCAAAGAAACGCAAGATTACGCTGGATTAGCCGTCGTCGGGGGAGCGTGAATGAGAAAATCTGCACAAAAAATAACTAAAAACTGTGCTTCTTAACGTCTTTACTGGTTTACTGTTCATGAAAATGCAGTTAAGATTTTATTCTGATCATAAGCCTTCTTTCCCTCCCCCAGGTAAGAAAAACTGGTAAAAGAAAAAGTTCAAATCCAGAGAGATTTTCACATCTCATATTTTAAAACAAAAACATAGTTTTGGCCCTCGTGGGATTCCATACAGTCAACACCAATTAATAACAATGAACTTCAAACATAAAGGCATTAAAGTGTCAACAGCCAAGGCTGCAGTTGTATTTAATCCAGAAACATCTCCACCAGTTAATTTAGTTTCATCCCTGCAGTAAAGTTGTGCACACTGATGTAGAGATAAGGCATCAATACTCACTTCCATCGCAGCCTCATAGCTGTGGGCAGAAAGCCGTTTTCTTGGCTTAATTATCTCATTATCCCGAGAAAGAAAAAGCAGATAAAGTGATAAACCAGAGGATGTGGACGGTCTGTGGCCACCTTCCCGCTGCAGTGTGGGCCAATCAGGGCTAAGAAGCTGTTAGTGTTGCTGATTAAACTCAGATAAAAGTCCGTCTCTCTCCTGATGTTAATTCAAAGTGTTTTTTCTGTCTCATGTGATGTCAGTGATGCTTTTATTTTGTGGCATCTGCAGCTTCCAGATGTGGTTCTGATTAAAGATGAAGACTCTGACAGCAGTGACTCTGAGGAAGGTGAGTACGAGGCCACGTTTACCAGCTGAAAACCGTCTTACAGCTGCAGTGATTCCCAACTAATCTATGCAAAACTAACTGAAGCAGTCACCACTGGTGACTGGAAGCACCACCCCTCGTTCATACTATGGTATATAAAGGGTTATTTGCACCGACAAGCAGGATTACCTTCTAGCTGCTGTCTTTCTATGTTTTTTAACACCATCCCATCTTCACATGTTGAGCCATCATCCCAGTCATAACTTCTCTAAAATTTCTCTAAAAAGGAAGAGATCTGTTTGTTTCCTTCTGCTACTGCACCCATAATTTCACTTCTACATGCAGTTTATTCATCCAAATCTAGGACATTTGTCCTTTTTCATCTAGTCTCACCATCACAGCCGTAGCACTTACTGGTTTTTCCTAAAAGAAATACCCCTTAAAACAAAGTGGGTCCACCTTAAGTCAAATTGACAATTAAATTTGAGCTCAGATGTTATTTTTGGAATCTGGAAGCGTCTCTAACCGGCCATAAAACTAAAACACAGAAATAAATGAAAATACATCTTTATGCTGACATCATATTCTGCTAGTGATGGTTCAAACATTTTCAATAGAAAAGGCTAATTATGGACGGAAAGTTTGTGTTTGAGGCTTTTTTTTTTCTAGCTACGTCCTGCTCAGAGGACCTGTGTTCTCCCTCCTCCTGCTCCGCTTCTGAAAAAGGCAGGAATCACCATAGCAACCAGAATATTCTATCATGGCCGTCCCCACACTGTCTAATCTCAGACACCCTGTTTTTTCTGATAAGAAGTGATCATACAAGTCTGGAGAGTTCAGGAAGTTCATTATCTTGAAACAGGAAAAGCTCACGCCAGATTTTCAAATTAAGAGCTCCTTACATTTACAAGAAGTTCCCACAATTAGGGTACAAGCAGATAAAGTGTTTAACATAAGAGGAGGAACATTTGACAACTAATAAGGTTAATTGACAACAGGTCGGTAACGAGCGGGTAGCAGTATAAAGGGAGCATTTCAGAGAGGCAGATGGAAAGATAAACAAAAGTTCACCAATCAGACAAACTGAGTCTAAAAATTGTGGAACAATTTTTAAATTTTGGAATGAAGATCCCACCATCCACAGTGTATAAATATGAAAGATTTAGAAGGAATCTCTGTGCATATTAGGGGTGGAGGTATAAGATGTGTGGAATATTCTGAACTAATGTACAAATGTGTTAAATTCTTTTCTTTTTCTATTAAGGCAGGACCAGTGAAAGTGGTACCATCTGAGTCATAATGGGTCTAAAGATTCCCACCCTTAGTGAGCATGCTTGTGTTGTGGTGCAACAGTGAAAAGTACACCAATACCATTGGAGCTGCATGTTATGATGTATTATTGTAGGCGCTTTCTTAAAGCAGTGGGACGAGCTTTGCAGCCAGACTTTTAGCTAAATAGTAGAAAGTTGATTCAGTGTATTTACTCAGCCAGTCTGTATAAAATCAACTTTTTATTAAACATCCTGTGATGAAGAAGCACCTTTAGGGAATATTTTACATCTTTAACTCTGTTGGTGAAAACTGCTCTAGAGGTCTAATTATAAATATTGTTTCAGCTGACACCAAGCCTGCTGATGGAACTTCGTCTGCGGTCAGTGAAGGCATCGCATCTGCTGTGATCGGCCGGCGGAGGAGGCGACGTAGTCACGGAAACGAAGATGCAGAGAGGCCGTCATCCTCCGAGCAGCTGGAGATGAAAACATCCAGACTCCTTGCAGGGACGCAGTCCAAGATGTCCGTCTACACGCTGGACTCCCCTCAAGGCGAGCCGGGCTGCTCCGGTCAGCTCGCCGAGGCCGACGAGGCAGTTTGCTCGTACTCGTCGGCGATGGATCCAGACGTCCATCTGGTCCAGGACTGCTCGCTGGTTTCCCCGAGCTCTGGCAGGAAGGTGTATTTCAGTAGTTCCATGATGGAGGACCAGTCTCCATCCAGCAGAGTAGAACTGGATCTGAATGCCAACGCATCCTGGACCAAACAGTCCAAAGGTCTGAGTTACCCTCAGTTTCACCAGAGTGAAAGCATGGACGGCGATGTTTTCGGGCTGAAGCTGATCAGCGTCTCTGGCTCCGCCTCCACAGACTGCCAGCTGTCCAGCAGCAGGAGCTCTGCCTTGGAGTATGAAAACGGCGGGAACATGATGAACTTTGGCCTCTACCGGGACCAGGCGGGCCCATCCCAGCTCCCCCCTGGGTCCCTGAGGAAGCGCTTCGTATGCTCCATCTGCAGCAAGACGTACGCCAACTCCCAAAACCTGGAGGTCCACACCAGGATCCACACTGGCGAGCGGCCGTTCAGCTGCGACCAGTGCGGCAAGAAGTTCACCCAGTCAGCGCACCTCAGGTCGCACCTGAACATTCACTCTGGCGAGCGGCCGTTCGTCTGCACGGTCTGCTCCAAGAGCTTCATCGTCAAATACAGCCTGAAGCTGCACATGAAGAAGTACCATCCCAACTCCTGAGCCCACAGCAGTCCAGCCCGTGGACAGTCTGAAGGTCCAGAGCACCATCTGTACAGGAGGGAAATTATCCAAGACTGATTCAAGAACGAGAATAATTTAATATTTTTACCATTTTAATGATTCATGATCTTTTTATGATTTCAGATATAATCTGCTGCTCTTAACTAAAAACAACTTGTAGGGTTTTGACTGTATTTAATGGACAAAATGAGATGTTCAAAGACACATGGGAAACGTGGGCACTTTTTAAGTGAACTAAAGACCAAATAGGGAGCTGCTGGTGAAAACTTAAAGAGCCATGTCACTAAACAGATGAAAACTGTAAAGACAGTGTACAGTAACGGTTGTTTTGCTCAATAAAACCAGTTCAGAAGTTTTGATCATTTCCTGGTTAAGATGTTTGAAGGGTCACATCTTAAAACCAATTCCTCCAGGTTATCACAATCTGTTGCTGCATCTTATTAGAATTTCTGCTGATATGTTTAGACCTTAAAAGCTTGACCCAAGAAGATTGGTGAGAAGGGGTTTCACATTATTTTTCACATGCAAAATGCCAGTGAAATGCAGTCATACATGCATCCAAGGCCATGCACACACGTTTACCACCAGTAAAAAAACAAAAACACGGTAATAAACAAAACAATATAAATGGAATAAGCCACAGTCCAATGATTTTGCAGTTATGTTCATGCTATACAGACTGAGATATATAAATATATACACACATACAAATAAAATATTTACAATGTAGGTGGTAGATTAATACATAAACCTTGTTAAGTGACATGAATAAAATGACTTACAGCAGAAGGTAGGACGCTGACCAGCGTCGCTACAGGGTCAAGTTCACAGCTCTGAAAGCCTGAGGGAAGAAGCTCCTCCTGAGTGTGTTCGCCTTAATATGCCGGCCAGAGCGTGGCCACTCAAACACACTACTGTTAGGATGATGAGGGTCTCATAATGTTCTCCACATGAAGATGTGGAGGGGGGGAGTGTTGTATTCATGGTACACTCTGCTGACCTCAGCACCCTCTGCAAGGCCCTCTGATCATGCCCTGGACTGTTCCTGTAGCACTGGGTAATGTCACCAGTCAGAACACTCCACCACTCCAGTGTAGAACAAAATGATTTTCAGAGGGACTCTGAACCTCCTCAGTTGTCCAGAGACTAAACAAGGTGCTGCCTCGCCATCTTCGCCAGGCAGTCTATGTGCAGAGTCCAGGATTGGGTTATTTTTTTAAACCAGCTCATCTCCTGTTATAAAGTTTTATTGATGGATGTGTTATAAAGACAGAAGGATCAGTCTGGACATTAGATGTGAAAAAAAGCCATTTCTGTTTGAATCTGCAGTCAGAACTTTCGAAACAAAAACACTATATATTGACTTTGTACGTATGAGGCACAAGAACAAATTCACTCAACCAATCAGTCATGAGTCATGAGTTTAACTGGAAGATAAAAACCAAACGCATGGCCACGTTAAAATGAAGTTGTGAACTTTATAGCTCATTCTTGTTCCTACCAAATATAATCAGATTATTAATCTGTGGGGGGAAAGATGACATTTTTCCAGTCAAACCAGAAGATGGCAACAGTAAACTACCATTTACCAATAGCACAATAAGAGGTACTTACTGGTAATTACTGGTTTCTTGGAGAAGAGGTGAGCAGCACACAACTTCAAGGCCATAATGAAAAACGAATAAAGCAGAGTCTGATTGTTGCTGTTGGTACATTTGAGTCCGACTTCGTAAATAGGTCTGTTATTGTAACTGAATTAATAAATGCATTGGTGAAGAGGGGAGAGCCATGAATCAGAAAGATGTCCAGTCTGTATTTTATAAGTTCACAGTAAGACAGGAGGTACGTTACTAAAGGTGACTTTAGCTTCTTTGTTGGTGGAAACTAAGAAATGGTTTGTTGCATAGAAATCATATAGTGAACCTTTAAGTACCACTTGAGCATTGTAATATCAGGATTAGCAAAGATTAACATCGTGAACCATCTGGTCCTTTCAGACACAGCACAGCAGGTCCAGCATCATGTCTAGATGATCACTGAGTTATTCAGTTTACAATCAACCATCTGTAGCCGATCCAGATGAACGAATCCCAGTAACATACATCAATTAATTTTAATTCTCTTGTATGTTATTTAAGCAGTTTAATCTAATCTTGTATCAATTAAGCTTATATGGGTCTGTCCTCCTTGTAGCGTGTGCAGAGACAGAGACAACCTATTGATGAAGTTGGCATAGGGGCCCGACTAGATGGTTTGTACACAGGGTCCAGAATTTCATGCTACGATCCTGCCAAGATTAGACTACAGACTTAGACTAACTGAAAGCATATAAACGATCATAGTATTTGAAGTGTAAATGCGAACTAAAAAGTCAAATTTTCTCCTTAGTTTGCTTTGAAAATTCATTCTGAAAATCTGTTTCATATCTTTTGTTTAACAACTTTAAAAAGTAAAAACAATCACATCGCAGATCGTTTTTTTTTCAGACTTTACGCCTGTAACAAAAACACCAGAGGATGCTTCGCGCATGCGCACTGAATGTTATTTCAGCGGCATCACTTCCTGGTTCGCTTCAAGACCGTACACAACAAGGGAAGAGACCACAATCAGGTCAACTGCGAGGCGGGAGAGTTCCTGTTATTGTTTCCCCCTATATTGCGGGTAATCTGGCATTTTCTACTTCAACAACCCGGATTGAAAAGAATGTCTCCGGCCGTAGCCTTCCACGCGCAGCTCGCCTCCATTATGGAGGTGCTAGCTAACACGGCGGTGGCAGAGATCTGCGAGCTTGTGGACAACGGCTACGCGGTGCTGCAGCTCGAGATCTCGCGGAGCCGCAAAGAAAACGAGGTGCTTCGGAGGAAACTGCGGCTCATGGAGCTACGAGCCACTCGCGCGATCGCCCTGCGTGCCACAGCTAACGGCTGTAGCGGCTCCGCGCTGTTTCACGCCAGCGGCCGCCCGCGAGTTCACCTGCTTGCGGGGCACGAGCCAAGAAGGAGCGGCGGGACACCGAGAGGTAACCTATTTCATTTAAATACACAAAACTAAAATTAAAATGGAACGGAATGAGAGCGTGACGCTGGCGCGGTGCGTGCTGCCTTTAATTACTAAGGGGAACGTAGGAAATCTGCACACCCTGCACTTTAGTTAAAAAAAAACAAAAAACGGAACAAAATCTGGTTGTTTTTAGTGACAGTGGCATCTGGCATAAAATATAGTTGTTTTTTTGTTGTTTTTTTTTGTTTGTTTTTTTAAAACTGACAAAAAGTCAGAGCTGAAAGTATTACCAACTTCGTCAAACAACATCTCATAAGAATGGAGAATAGGTGAGCATAATTGTGTCCTTTAGGTGTTTTAACAGAGATAAACGGCTTTATTTAGTCAGCTTCGACTTCTTAAGCAGATTTAATTAGGAGGACAGAAAATCCAAATAAATACCATGAACAAAGCAATTAAAAGAAAGCTCCATGTTAAAGAAAATGCATCTTCACTCAGCTCCATCAGAGACAGCACTGTCCCGATTGTCCCATGAGGAGACATCCAGCTGCAGAGATCCTAGTCCACCACCAGACCCAGAAGAGAGGCCAAACCTGGAGATGGTCAGTAGAGGAGGAAGAGAAGCATCATTATCACTGTGCCTAACTGCATCTTCATCACTCCTGCAGCTTCTGTTCTCTCTGCTCTGATTTCAGCCTGCAGAAGGTGAGACGACAGCAGTCATCAAAGTGGAGGACGGGGAGTCCTGGTCCCGGCCCGAGTCGGACAGTAAGTACAGTTCAGTATGGATGGGATAGATGAACTGTTCCAGTTAAACCCAAATAACTGTTCACCCCCTCGAAAGAAAAACAAGCTTAACTACAAACAATAGAGATATTGTAGATGCAATTCTAATCAGATTTGCTACTAATCCATCATATCTAAGACTAATTGCCACCCCTGATGTTTATGTAGAAAAAAAGAGTTTAGTCTTAAATAATTTATTATTAAATGTTTTTATAATTTAGGATTTTATAGCTAAATTTTTGTGCGTGAACATTTTTTGGCTCAGAGGTCACCAGATGGAGTAAAATGCATCAGAGTCTAAAAGACATGCAAGAGAAGACTGGATTAAAAAAAGAAGATTTATTGCAGAATTTCATGACACTATCCTTAAAAAAAGGACAAAAATGTCCGAGGAGGCAGAAGGTTTTAAGAGTCTGAATTTAAAGTTCTGATTTTGTGTTTCCAGAGGGTTTTTGTCCCGTTGCTGATGGACAGACGATGGAGACAGAGGCATCGTCCTCGCTGATTAAACAAGAAACAGCAGATGATGGCGGCAGCTCTTCAAAGTCGTGGACCGGTGGGGAGGTCAGCTCCACCTCCACCCACAATGCTCCAAACACCAGCGGCTACGACAGCCTGCTGTTTGAGATCCAACATGGCTCCTGCTCTACCCAGAATCCTCCAAATGCCGACGCTGGCGGCTCGTCTGCATTGAACACCCCTGCGAGCGTTTCCAGTCTGTCTGCTGCTGATGAGCCTGCAGGCTTCCACAGTCAGCAGCAGATGGCGCCTCCACCTCCCGCAGACGAGCCGACAGGACGACAGAGCTCCAGGAGGGACCGGTGGCGGCTCCAGAACCGGGCCAGCAGAGACGACTCCGGGGGGAAAACATTCGTCTGCAACTGGTGCGGAAAAACGCTGGCCTGCCTCAAGAACCTGAAGACCCACATGAGGGTTCACACCGGCGAGAAGCCGTTCGTCTGCGCGCTCTGCGGCAAACGCTTCTCCGACTCCAGCAACCTCAAACGCCACCAGAGCGTCCACACCGGGGAGAAGCGCTACGGCTGCGTCCACTGCGGGAAACGCTTCGCGCAGTCGGGATCGCTCAAGGTCCACATGAGCGTCCACACAGACTGCAAACAGTTCAGGTGTGGGTTCTGCGGGAAGACGTTTATATCCGGCAGCCACCTGCGGCGACACATCACTGTCCACGCCGGCGAGAAGAGATTTCCTGCCGAGTTACTGTGAGGAGTCTGGAGGCGGTTTACTCTGAGCCGCTAGAGATGAACGAAGAGAGAAGCGATTCGTAGGTCAGAGCTGTGTTGGTTTTTATACNGAAGAGAGAAGCGATTCGTAGGTCAGAGCCACCTTGTGTTGGTTTTTATATGTGTTTTACCTGAGAAATCCAGTAGGGGGCGCATTAGAGAACTCGGACTATATAGAGCTGAAATTGTAGAGTTTAAACAAGACAAACGTGCCGATGAGGACAGGTTAATTATGGTGTTCCAGCAGACCAACAGCAGCAGCATTTTTATGGGTTATAAGACCTCTAAACGGAGCATGCTGGGTCCCGTTGGTCCCTCCAGGAATTAAACGCACAGTCGGCCAATCCTCACCAATTCTGCACATCCTGCAGTCATTATCATTCCTGTGAGGTTTCATTCACGAATGAGTCAAATCTAAGAGCTGATTCTTTGTAGTGGCAAACGCTGACTCTTGTAAGAAAGATGGATTTTAGAAAGGGCTTTATTTTGATGGGCACACCACTCAACCAATCACATTTGAGGAAAGACTAGGATTATACGCCGTTGTTAAGAGCTGGTTGAGTTAAATAAACACCTCACACAGAGGCTACAGCACCTCAAAGCAGATGACCCAGATTTGATAATCCCAGACTGGTCCACTCCCTGCCCCCATCCGGCCAACTGTTAATAAAGACCTATAATCCTATATATGCTTTCGTGGTGATGAACGTGGTGGAAAACAAGCAAAGGTTGTAAAACATTTTTCTACCACAAAACATCAGAGATGGTTAAAATCATCCTGAGTCTATAAGACCCGGATCTGCTGTAAACACGGGAAGTACCAGAAAAAGGCAAGGCGGTTTGTTTGTATAGCACATTTCATGTACAGGACAATTCAAAGTTTTACATAAAACAAAGAATAAATAGAAGCTACATTTTTAGTTTTTGTCCTTTTTGTTGAAATAAGTTGCAGTTTCCGCGTCTCCCTGCTGAATGGTAACACGCTCTCCCACTAAGCTGCTGCAGAGTCAGGCTGTTTCTGTTAGGGAGAAGGATCACTGTAAAACCCTGGAAGGACTTTGTCTTAGAAAGTTTTTCTCTGGTCAAACTAGTCCCTAAACTGCCTCCACTGGGAAGTCACAGTTTGCCAATGCAGAGCTTTAATTTCTGCACAAAAAAGGGTTCAAACAAACCAAGCACACGAAGCAGCCAAAATAAACCCGCATGCGTAAATAGAAGCGTTACTTTGTGTTACTCTGAGCAGACGATGAATCCATCACATGACGTTTCTTCTCATAAAACCAAGAAACCAGCTGAGTTTTAATCTGCAGGCTTGGTGTGATTTATGCAAACTCGCTACGCCAGAACATGAAGGAACAGCTGCTGTTTGCTTTGGTTTACAGTCACTTCCTCTCTGATGAAGCAGCTTCATCCCCAGTTTTACACATCGTCGTGTTTGTGAGGTTTAAACTCACCTCCTCAGGTTCCAGCCCTGTTGACAACAGACTCCATCTTGTCCACGTTTGCTGCTGTTGGAGATGATGATGGGACAAAGTAACCAGAGACTGTTTCATGTGTGAGACGAGTGGACTCACCTGGAGGCTCTGCAGTCTGCAGGTGAGCTGACGAGCTCACTGATGACTTCATCCTCATACAACAAATGTTCAGAACAATCGAGCGTCTTACGACTTTTAATTTAATGCCATTTAATATAAACGTGAGCATCAGAGATGTAGTTTTATGTAAATAAAAGGCAGCTGTTGGAAAGGAAGAAGCATCCTGAGATCTTCATCGGAAGTTTCCGCTCTGACGGCCCTAATTTCCTCCACCTGTGGATTTGGTGCAGCAGCTCAGAAATGTTGCAGTTGAACCACGAACCTCATTTTAATCGTTTAATAAAGACAAGCATTCAAGTGTTCGTTTTACGTTCAGTTGTAAACTGAAGCCGTTTCTCCAGGTGATTTTAGATCTGCATGGTTGTCAGGAACAGTGTTTCCGTTGTGTGAAATGTGTTCTCATCATTCTGTAATAAAATCAGCTGCTGCCTGAACGCTTCTTTGTTTTTTGTCAGCTGGAGTTGCTAAACGAGCGCAAGTTGCTGCCTTTTTTAAACAACCTTTGTCCAACCACTGGTTTCACTCAGCTTTATATTCTCAATCAAAACCTCCAGATAATTGAATCTAAAGATAAAAAATTAATTTAATCCATTGGTTGGTTTCCTTAGTTAGGCAGCATGGTTTGATATAAACACAGAATAGGACTAACATGGTCACATAAAGGATCATAATTGGACTATACTGAATGGGATTGAATTGGAGTATGTCTATAAACGTGCCTTACGTTGATGTAACGTGAATTGATGCCATGCAAATAAGTTGAATTGAAATAAAAGTTTACATTTTGGCTGCAGGTCTTCCAGATGAAGTCAGGTTTTTTGTTCTTTGTGTTGCCTTCAGGTTCCAGGATGTTTTCACCAGAAGATGGACTGAAACAAACCCTGCAGGCGCTAGCTGCTGTTTTAAATGCAACAGTTTGTTGATAACAGAGTTTTAAAGACGGAAATGATCAACAAAGACGTCATTTTCAGACCGTAAAAAGCTGGTGAAGGGCACACAAACGGAAGATTTGTTTCTTCAGGAGTTATTTAAATCTAGTGGTCAAGTTGGAGATATCGACTCTCATGCACCGGCTATCAATAAATTGATTCATCTATATTGGGCGTGCCCGAGTCCAGCTCTTGAGGGCTCCCATTCTGCAGCTTTTAGACACAACTTTTCAGCTCTGCAGAGGCCTGGTAACGAGCCCTTCATTTAATCCAGGTGTAACAAAAGTAAAAAGTTAGAAAATGTTAATAAGTGCAGAGTTAGCATTACTGCTAGTTCTGTTCATTGGCAGATCTCAGGCCAACCTCAACAATACATAAACCTAAAAAAGTAAAGTATAAACTGGTTGTAGTAAAAATCTTATAACAGGCAAGAGTTAAACAGCACATTTCAAGAGCATAAGGTTAGAGTGTAGCTAAAAAACCAAATACAGAAGCAAGTCAGCTAACTACAGCTGCGTCTGTCTCACTGGGAGGACTGGTTGGGTTCATTAGCCAGTTTCTGAGACGGGATGTAAATGTGGTGTATGTGTCTAATTCCAGATGTTTCTACCCCTCACTGACAGCACAGTGGTGCATCTGTGGGCACCTCAAAGTCTCCTCTGGTGAATGATTTTAGTTACACATATTCCTCCTTTGGTGGTGGTGCAAGTCTTTTATATTTTGTACATAGAACAGGTATATTTAACTTTTATAATTCTTTTCCTGTCAGAAGAAGACTGTACACAACAACCACCATCCATTCATATCTGTGCTATGCCCATCTTTACCACTAGATGTCAGTACTTCTTACACACTGGACCTTAAAGTTCAAACAGCCGTGGTAACATTACAGGGCCATGCAAAAGCATGTTATTTTCATGAATAATAAGTTTAAAAGAACCGATTTTTTAATCACAAATGTATATATTTTCTATTCTTACACACTGGGACTATAAATAAAAATACACAAATAGATGTGGTTTGTCTTTAATGGTTTAATCATAAGCATTTACTTAAAATAAAACTTTTACTGGAACAACAATTTATCTGACAACATGCAGTAAAAATTAAATCTTAAAACACATCAGGCTGGATAATGAAATTTTCCCGACTCCAGCCAGTTTACTTTATACTTCTACTGAACACCTAACTTTCTTTTTTTTTAAAAATGAATCTTAATCTTAGTTTGTCATTTGTTTTAAGATTTAATTTGTCAGATCTGCGAACAGCTGCTGTCAGATACTGTAATAACACACAGACACATTAAAATGAGAATAATAAGTGCCAACAAACGCAGAGTATCACATTTCCATCTTTGGAAACAAGTGCAGTCAATGGAAATAAAAATATAAAATACTACATCATTAACACCGTGTTCAGTGCTTTACACATCACCCAAACATCTAACCAGGAATTTAGCTCAAAGGGTGTAAAAAATCTGATAATCCAGTTTCAATAAAGGAATAATTTCACATGTTTAAATTTTCTCATTTGAAGCTGCACTGACACGTTCAGGCCACAAGGGGCAGCAGAATGAGGGTTACACGTATTCATGGGGTTTTAGCTCCATTTCTGTCTCCACCGTCTCAACAAACACATATAGCTCTGATTTTTAGCAGAAAACCTAAACTGGAGCTAAAAAAGGCCAAAACAGAGACAGAGATGCTGATTCTCTGTAAGTTCAAACACTCGACGTAAAACAGTTAACTCATTGTTAAAGTACAAATACGACCAAGCGCAGCTCGAAAAAGCAGAAAAAATTAAATATATGTAGTTTTTGTTGGTCTTAACGGACATTTACCTGATTTTTCTTAAATAAATTTGGCACTCAAGTCTTCTTATAACCTTTCATGTTACAGAACTGATGCTGCATTTAAAATCAAGTCCCACTGTAGTAAATTTGACTTAAATTTTTCTACGTATAATTTTGTGCGTTAGATATTTAGGACCAGGTTCGAGCCAGAAACTGGTGATTAAATTATATTTTGTGTGACCAAAATGCAGCATTCATTTTATTTTAAATTATTTATAGAATCTGAAACATGAGGAGTTAAAGATTTCTTTGCCTCTCTGGTTAAATATTTATTCATTTCATTACACAAAGACAGACACGGAAAACGTTCACACAGGAAGAGCTGAGCCGAGCTGTCGGTGAAACGAAGCGCAGCTCATCTCTTCGTTTTTAAATCTTGGCGTAGTTTGAGGTCCAAACATGATTGAAATGTGTTATTTAAAAAAGACTTTATAAGGCCAGAGCCTCATAAAGTTGTACAGTACTCGTTTTTCTTTACATTTCTTAGTCAGGGCTACTATTTCTTCTCTTTTTGACTTTCACAGTGACTTTAAAGACTCTCGTCCAAATCCACAAACATTCTCCTGGCCCGTTCTTGAGGTTTTTCTCTACTTTTTTCCCATTTTCTGAATTTATTGCTCCCACAAAGACAAATCTGTTTCACATCGAGTTTTAAATGAGCAAAGATGTGACATAACTAAAAGTGTATGGGGTTAAATTTGTGTCATGATAACTGAAAATCAAATCAAATCAAATAAAAAAAAACCTAAAGGTTTAACAGATACTGATTTTTCTGCTGTTAAAATTTTCACCTCCACTGTCAGTTTTTAATTTTAAATTCAAACTTGTTTCAATTAAATTTCATAAAACAGGTTAAACAGGTTCAATAGGCCTCACAAATCTGAGATTTTTTAAAATGATTTTTCATTAATGTTAGCTTCAGTTAACCGACAGTCGACTGATGCCACCTCCACACAAACACAAATCATTTTTATTTTAACAAATGTCTTTCTGCACACTGAAAACCTTTTTGGAAAACTCCTTCCAGAGTGAAGATTTTCTGATAATCTGACTGTGCTATTTATATGTGCTCAGGCTAACCGCCATTTTTGGGCTAGCTGTGTCAGATTGTGCGGCTAGTGTCACATTATGCACCATTAAAGGCCCATTTATGGATGTGAAGCATTTTGTTCNCCCATTTATGCTCTACGCTAAAGACGGATGTGAAGCATTTTGTTTGTCTCCTACGTCCTTTGGTTGTGTAATTTGGTCTGTTTTCAAGGCCCTTGTGGATGCGTAGCTCGACTCAGCAAACAGAGTGGTACCACCGGAAACCCTGGTGTCAACGTTGAGCAGCATAGCTGACATGAGACCCACAAAAGGACCAAAGAAAGAAGTCGTCATGCTTTGAGCAGCTGCACAGACCGCCACTGTCTACTGTGCTGAATCTTATGTCTCATCCACTGTCGCCATGTTTGTTATTGCCTGAAACTGAAGTTGGAGCTCAGAGGTGAACTCGGAACTCTGCACTGCCCTCTGGTGGATGTATTAGCGAACAACCATGACAACTTTTGGGCTGGGACATAATAGCCATGTACAGAAACGTGCATGTCAACGTTCTGCACCTTCAGTGTACGTACTTGCTGCAGCACGTCGTAGCTAAAACGCTTGATACTGGAGGGCACCATTAGACGCAGGACACAACACGTGGACTGAAATAGTGAAAAGGCCAATCCACCGGTCACGTTGTTTTTCTGGGGCATTTCTGTAAACAACAGTTTACTAATGTGTTGCCAGGCGCTTTTCAAAACTATCTGTCATTGTGTTGACCTCTGACCTCGTGGTCATGCCTTTAGAGAGCCTCTAGCGCTCAAGTCAATATTGCAACTCGCGCACACGTCATGTTACATCACGTCAACGCGAGCGGCCTACGACTGCTAGGAATGCATGGCGGCCATGATGTAGATGCTGACCCGTTGCTAACAGCTAGTATGTCCCGGCCGAAAAGGGACTCATGGAAATGTGAGGTCAGTGATGTTGGAAACAGAGATCTCTAATTACATAGCTGTTACGTAAGAGAAACTCTTGTTTCCATGGGAACTGCAGAAGTAGTCAAGATTGTGCTGTTGCTAATTTTGTTAACAGAAGAATGAAGTCATCACAATGCATTATTTGGGGAATTTCTTCATAAAACAATCTTTTTGGCAGCCTCCTGATTGGCCTGCATTTTTTTTTTGTGTGTGTGTGTGTGTGTGTTTAAATAAACGGGAAATAAATGCTGCTTTCCTCAATTATCATGACACTAATTTAACCACACACACATTAGACAGGTGGATGTTCTCGGCTGGATTTTACTCTAAAACAAAACCAGACTGTTGACAAATAAACATTAAAAGCTGCTTTCAGACCTGATTTAGATCCACTGCAGGTGCACGTACGTCGCTGTTCCTGCAGTGTTTTCGTAAGTTTACAACCAGGAGCGGACACACTTCTAAAATCTGGTTATTCTGCTGCTGATTGCTTCATTAAAGAAGGTTTGCATTAGTTTATCGTAAGTGTTAAGAAGCACCTGTCCACGTTAACTGCAGAGGTCTGCTTATTGTTTCTACCCTGCACTGTTTAACATTTCTGCCCAGCTGGCTGATGTAAAGGCACTTTACAGCCACAAAATGCTGCAGGAAACATCTAATATTCAGAATTCACCACATTTGTTACATGATACATGATGTTAAAGCTGCACCAGGAAAGTTTTTATTACTATGGAAACAGCGGAATGTAATGAGCATAAGGTGAGAATTTCAGGAATATTGTGAATATTTTCATCCATAAAGTCAGTGATCAGTTAATCAATAATTAAATTATTCTAAACCAATCAGAGTGGGAGAACACCCCGTCTATGAGCAGGAACTGGGATTAAAATCCACGCTGGTGCATCTTTAATGTAAAAACAATCTGTGCTGTGGTTTTAGCTCGCGCAGCAGCAAATTACAGCTGATTTTTGTGCATTTGTTTTTGTTTTTTTTTTAGAAAAAATCAAAACTCTGATTTTCTATTTGCCCTTTTAAACCTGAATTTCTTTTCCAGACACAAAGTCTGATGTTTGGTCACTTTGGACAGCTCAAAACAGCCAAGTTAAACCACTAAGAAGAGAAGAAACACTTGGGTATATTTCTATATCTGACTCCTCTGAGCTGCTAAACTAACTGGTGTCTCTGTACCTGAGCTCCTTCTGCATTTTAACAAGCAAACATCCGAACATGATGCTGAGGATGAAGCTGATTAATTAAAGTCACTTTTCTCTTTATTGTGTTATTCTTCATTATTTATTTCAGAGCAAAAATATCAAAGCTTCTGATTAAAAAAGGAAGAATTTTTAGCATCGAACGGGTGTTTCTGTAAAAGCTTCCAGAGCTCAGGACGTGTTTACTATTTCAGTGCAACTTACATGCAAACACTGAGTAAAATAGAAATAACAATAAAATATTTCTACTGATTCCCGAAGACCTTCTCTCTTCATCCGTCTCTTCTCAGAGTTTTACTCATTTCTGGATGTGATGTCCTGAAACAGAGAATCAGTAAAAAGCTGTAAACTTCGTTCTTCCCTGCAGGCAGAGGGCGAGAAATCGGGTTGATTTCAGACTCACCTCCGTCTTCGCTCTCCTCCACTCGCCCATCGGACCCGACTTCGTCAGGACTGAAAGAGATCAGATCCACAACGTTTCAAGCTGAACTGCTGAAGTAGCTGTGGCGTGTTTCAGAGCATGTTTTGTTGACAAGTTCACGAGATACTCACGCATAAACGTCGTGATCGTCACGAACACAGCTGACGTCACAGCGGAGCTCCACCACAGGCACCTACCGGGAGGAAAACAATAAGGATGGAGATTTTAGCTGGTTTTTAAAGGCCTTTCAAAATCGATTATCTGTGACATCATCATGATGTCATCAATAATGACATTTAAAAAAAGACAATTTCCAAAAGGAAATTGTAAAACGTGATACATTCTTTGTATGTTTGAGTTCCATAAACTAGTTTTTTTATTTAGTTTGTTATATTTTTAACATTGTGTGGGCTTTAGTGTCCTTTATAGTTCAGCAGTAGAAAGTGGGTCAGGGAGACGTCGGGGTTGAACCTGGTCAGGCGGCACTGAGCTGGACTTAGTCGAGCTCAAGTTTAGAGTCCCATCAAGAAAAAGCATCATCATCATCATCACCGTAGAAACCGATGATCCATGGGCAGAGCAACAACGCACTTAAATTTAACCATGACAAGTTGTTCCGACTCAGCTGGAAAATCCACAAAGCTGCTCTGCAGACCAAAGTGAAGACAGATACAAAACTGGAAACTTCATGGCTGCTGGACACTGAAGACTAACTGGAAAAGTAGGAGCATGTGTTCATGACAATGTGAGCAACATGGTGTTAGCCAGCAACGAACACCTGCTGAAGGTGGAGGGAACTATTGAAAAAGGGGTGAATAATTCGGATTTATTTCTTATGGTATTTTTTTAATCTCCAACAAAAGTCACAGAAAGACATAATTAGATTTGGATTTCCTAGTCAGTAATTTGGGTCCAAAAACAGGTTATACAGCAAACAAAACATCTTATTTGTTTATCTTATTCTTCAGGTAAATAATCCTGAGATTTAGAGTTAAAAATTCCCACTTTCAAGGTGTTGTGGAAATTTCATATATTCCCTTTGATATTGTGTTATAGTGATCACTCTCAAGGTAAACAGATTGTTTAAGTTCTTGGTAACAGAGATTTATGCTGAGTAGCCTGTTGCTATCGTAAACGTGGATTTATTCCTTAGAGCAGTTCACACTGACCTGTGTGACTTATCTGATACTAAACAGATACCTTCAGGATGACCCAGCAGGGCATCCTGCCTTAATGTCACTGGGGTTGTTTATGTGCATCAATAAAATGCTAAAGCTCATTAGGTTTGCTGAAGTGTCTAATCCTGTGTGAGGAACAGACAATCTCTTTGTTTTTATCTTACAAGATATATGATGTGCTGTGACGTGATCATTCTGCTTAAAAGATGCTGCCTGTGTGTGTCTTATCAGATTCTCTTCAGATCTCTGTGCTGTCAGACCTCTGTCTGTCTCTTGAATTGTAATTCTATTCTTTGTATTCTAATTCTGTGTTCAACAAAGGTTTCCTGAATGCAGCATTAAGCTGTGGTCATTAAACTGATCCAGCTGCTTTTAAAGCAAATCCAAAGAAAAACGTCTTACCCCGAGTACAGAGCAGTGAAGAAGAAGATGATGAAGATGAGGAGGAGAAAGGCCTTCATCGTTAACCCTGAAACATAAAAACACTCATCAGAAACAGAACCAACCAAATCAGAACCAGAGAGAACACTTTCCCTTCCTTCCTGTTTAAAAAATAAAAGTTTCTGTAAAAAGTCATGATGATCAAACATGAACCAATCCACCGTTTCCCATCATGCTCTGGGGTTTTGCAGCTGCAGTGTGAATGGTTCATTAGCAACGTGCAGCTCACCTGTGTGCTCTGGGGACGCCTGACAGCTGCAGCTGGTGACGTAGAAAGGTGAGGGAGGCGGGACTTCAGAGAGGCCGCTCAGCGTTTGGGTGAAGCGCTTCTTTGATTGACAGATCTCAGAGCAGATCTCCTCCTGGATGAGCAGCTTTGGAGGCGGAGCTTCTTTATCAGGAGGGGGTGGGACTTCAGTGGGGTCTGAATGAGAGAAAATGAGTTTGAATGACATAAAAAATATAGAAATATAAATAACGGTCGTCTGAAGCTGGTACCCACCGTAAGTGAAGCTGCGAGTGTCGTCCAGCTCGGTGCTGTTCAGTCCTGACCACAGAGACTCGTCCAGCAGAGCGGGGCCCTCATGGCTGATCCTGGACCAGTCCAGATCTCTGTCCTGGTCCAAGTCCAGGCCTCGATCCTGGTCCTCCTCCTGGTCCTGGTTCTGGTTGCGCCCGGTTCTGAACACGCCTCTGAAGACCTTCTGGTCCAGCCACGACTGGCAGCTCTCCGTGACGTTGCTCAGCAGGCGGACCAGAGCGCTGCGAGGCCGCCGTCGGCGCCGGAAAACCCTGAAGAAAGAAAACCCATCCAGGCGTTCACGAAATCTGCCAGAGTTGTAATACATTCAAGCTAAATTATTTTACTTTAGTTCATTTCATTACATTTTATATTTTATTTTATGGATTTTTTTTTCATTTTCTTTTACTTTGTTTTTTAAATTTTATTGTAGTATCTTTTAAATGTCAGTTTATTTTATTTTACTTTTTTCCCCTTCATCTTACTTTGTTTTTTTTATTAATTTAATTAGATTTTTAGGAGCTTTTGTTGTGACTCCTGCTGCTGAACAACATAATAATAATTTTAAATATTTATTTTCATCATTTTGTTTTAATGTTGTTTATTTTTATATTTTTCTTCGCACCAAGACGTAGATGCAATTTATTATCATATTTATTATATTTAAAAATATCATTTAGGCTTTCTAAAAATATTAATAAATTGCAATTAATAAGCCTGACAATTATTCTAAGTTCATTAAATCACAATAACAATATGTTATTAAATAATTATACCTTAAATAAATAACCTTGTATCACAGTAAGTGACACAAAATAACTACAAAGTCATTCAAAGTTAAATCAGTATGAAATAAAATATCCTCAATTTGAAAGAAAATCACCAGAAATAATACAAAACTAACCACTAACAAACAAAAAAGTCTTGATAAGACTGCAAAACTACTTCAAAATGTCAAAAACAGTACGACATAAACAAGAAGAAATCACATGGGACAAAATTACTCAAAAGAGCTCCAAAAATGACACACAGAGAATAAACAACTTCAACATGATGACAAAAGTAGATCTAAATGACTTCAGCATAACAAAAAATAATCTATTTAAAAAAAAGATTTTTAAATAAATAAAAAACCTTTAAAATTACAGAAAATGACCAGAAAAGGAAACCAGATATCTAGAATGTAACACTAATAATTAAAAACAGACAAACAACTAAATAAATTAAAAATGTATACTATATATACAGCTCTGANAAACAACTAAATAAATTAAAAATGTATACCCAGCTCTGAGAAAAACATTTGCAAAACAAATTCAAAGAGACCGAACGGCCACAAGGTGGAACCAAACGTCCATGAAACCAGTAAGAAAGACTGATGGGACCAAATGAGTAAAATGTCAAATAAAATAAACACAAAGTGAAGCAAAGAAACTTCGTTGCTTCAGTAAATGTTGATTAATCTGATCTGAG
>CM047982.1:31965988-31978022 GCA_026261665.1 Melanotaenia duboulayi
ATATATATATGTGTATGTACACATACAGTATATGCTGATACTGCAGTGGTACATTTCTGCACATTAAGCCTGGAGTTTATTCTTTTCTTCTTTTTGTCAAAAATCCCGTGGTGCCTGTTTTTAAATTAAATGAGCTATGCAGTCACAGGGATCACAGGCGGTGTTTAAAATTTTGATTGGGCTAGCCGAGTGCGAGTTGGCTGAATTACTGAGTTTATGAACCAGTCAGACTAATCAATGAATAAGAGTAAGCCCACTGGGAAAAAGCACCCAGTGTGCCTGATAGCCAGAGTGTGCCTGGTGCCTACACGGACAGATCCAGCAGTCTCTGTTGTAGAGCTCTCCAGCTCCTTCAGGGCGTCTGTAGTTTACAATGTTGTTTCTGACCTGTTTGGAGAGTCCTTTGGTCATCCAGCTGCTGCTTGCCTGGAGCATTTTAGAACAGGTGAGATCATGTGATTCTTAGATTGTACACAGGTGGACCTTTTTTAGTTAACTTTTGACTTCTGAAGGTGATTAGTAAGACACAGAGCTACTGATGGCTGACTGAAACCTTGTTGGCGCTTTGATACTTCATTTAAAAAAATGTCTCATTACTCGAGGCTTCGATGAGACGACGCTTTTAGTGGAACATCTAGTGGCGAATGAAATGAAGTGCAACGTAGACATGTTTCTAATTAATAAACTCATAGCAACTTGGATGTTCCAGCATCCATATTTGGCATGTCTAACTTTACTTCCATACACTTATATTACTTATATTTTGTGTTAGGAAACATTTAAATGTCGCTCTAAAAACAGACTGGTGCAAATTGACTTGATATTATGGATTTCACACATGAACACAAGAGATGTTCAGGATAATTTAGCACAGTTTTTATGGTTGCTCTTTACACGTTTTCACAGCGTGAAATAAGAAGGCAGCGTTGTGGGAAGCATCAAGCTCCGGTTCTCGAGGGCCGCTCTCCTGCAGGTTTTAGATATTTTCCTGCTTCAACACACCTGACCATCCCTGGTATACGATGCCTTGGAGGCAAAACATTAAACATGAATGGCATTTTCTCCACAACAAACTGGGAATGTTGGCTTACAGTTTTTGTCTTTATATCAATACTCTTTTTAGACCTATCCTTAAAAGCAAGTGGATGGCAACACACAGGTCGTCAGAAAACAGTCTCCTACCATCATGTTCAGTCAAAACGCTCGAGGATTAGCTGAAACTTTGCACTTGATTGTCTAGGCTTGGTATGAGAGCTCTGGGTTGAAAGTTTCTGAATAAAGTTTGGAAAAAACTCTGGTTAACTGTTTTCTCATATCACTGTTCCTGAACGTCTCTAGAACATTTCAGGACCAAGGTGTATGTAAATATGTTTAAATACAACATGTAAAAAGCAGATGTAGCTCCTGTGACTCACTGATTTGTGAACTATTGTTTCAATGCCTCTAGTCTGATTTTCAGATGTCCAAATATTGTTGGTCCTTTTGGAAGCAGATGCAACAATTGAAATGTAATAAGAACAAAATACACCATAATAATCAATGTCTATTTAATTATGTGATGACTAGGCTCTGGGGAGGATTCACCCGACCTCACACCCACTACCCTGCATGCTGTTACAGTCTCTGTGTTGTCCTGTGGGGTTAATCACCAGTAAATAAAGTTACCTTTTTGTTTTAATGTTGCTGTTGTGATTCACGTTTATCTCCGTCTGTCTTTTTGTAAGTGCTCCTGATGGTTGTCAGCTTTGTTTTCTTGTAGAGGTGATAGGATATAGGAGCCATTTTTATGTTTAAATGATTCATCGGTCAGAGATAAGTGGCTGAAAAAAGACTAAAACACATTCCTCTGTCTCAAAACTTGTGCACAAAGCTGTATATAAATATTAATGCAAGCATCCACACTGCTGAGAAACTCACGGCCCACAATAGATTTTGATGTAGGTTGCACAAAATAACAAAAGTGACTATGATTTATGAAATCCTTGTAACAGAGTTACTGCTTCTCTCTTGGGAACAAATTTAGCTCATATTTTAGTAACATCAGTAAAATGATATCCTGACAACAAGCTTTAAACTTCATCGTCTCCATCACGGCTAAACGGCTGTTTGTATGGACATCCACATGATGGGACATCATATAATTTGTAATTTGTTGGACATTTAATTTACTGTAAATGATTTAACGATCATATAATCTCAACAGCAACATTATTAAAAGTCAGTTTATGGTTTTATTAAACTATGTCACGACCCCCCATGTGGGTCCCGAAGAAATGACGAGGACCTCCTGACTTCGTTGAGCTTTGTTTATTGTCTGAACAACATGGAAAAGAAAACAGTGAGTGAAACAGCTCATCAACAACAGGACCGTAATTCTGAACACAGTACAAACATGAAATACAGACGGAGCACGAAACGAGCATCCAGCTTGCTCTCCTGGCACATGCACAGACCCCTCGCTGGCTGTGCGACCTTCGGCAGGGCCACATTTGGCTAGATGACAACATTTACGTCATGTGGACCCACACAGATGCTGAGAGGGGCTTTCACATAGGACGCTCGGCTTCCAGAGCCCTTTTATGTTCATGTGCTGCTTAACTCGAGAATAAATCTGTACTGAAGTTAAAATACTGATAGCAGATATTGTACAGCGTGATGGCTGCATGACTCTCTCCATCAGGATGAATCCCTACTCGACCTGCAGGAGATCTGGAAGAGCTCGCTGTATGTGTTGCTTCAGTTAGACCTGAAGTTTTTATCATGGAGGGTCATTTACTAAAGAAAGGAAATGACTGTGTTCCTCTTTCTAACATACACTCACATCCACTCGGTCCAGCATGCCTCACCTTATGTGAAAGCCTCTTCATGGACAGACTTCAACACATTAATACGCTATAAGACTTTAATGACAGTGAATCAGCTGCACGCTACTTCTAACTTTAAGACATGTATCAAATCACATGTTCATACCAGAGGGACACGGAGTCTCTCTGTACGGTTAAGAGTGTTTTACGTGTTGTTCACAGGATTACGAATGTGTACTTCGAGGGATCCCGTGTGCTTGGAATGTGCCGGAGAGGAGAAACCCTGAAAGTAAAATCAGAAAAAGACAAAATGTTTTTCCTCACATTCAAAGAAAAGCATCAATTACAGCCATCTCAGCAACGCAGACTTCCAAACAACTTCCAGTTTTCTCATGAAATTACGAAGAATTGACGTCCGTTTGCAGTCGTACCAAAGTCCTTCCTCTACAATCTTCAGATTTACCCACGGAGATGCAGAAACATTCCAGCCTCTAAGCCGTTAATAACATGTACAAATGTTTTTTTGTGGTTCCTCGAGCGGTTGATAGGCATCCGAATTTAGTCTGAAATTTGTCCAACGTTTTATTTTCCCACCGCTACAAAATGAGGATGGAGGACGTGTCGAGGCCAACAGCGTTTCCTTTCAAAAAGTTTAAACTACACCACAGTACACAGTTTTCACAAGTCATGCTAATATACAGGAACTAGAATTTGGGATAAAAGTTAACGTAAAAATATTATGTAAAAACTACTTTCAAAAAAAGAATCAGTATCATAACAATAAATTATTAGCATGTTTTAACACAGTGAAACCTTGACATGGAGCTTTATACCAAAGAATTAATGTAAACTATCACACTGGCTGGTTCCCTCTCACCTCCTACAGAAAAAGACAAAAACATTAAAAACAAACTGCATTTGGTGATCAGCTGCACATTATTAGTAAAAGAGCCAAGCAGAGAGGGACAAAAGAAGGAAAAAAAAATCCAATAAATAACATTCCAGAGGGGCAGACATTACTCTGTTAGCAAGTTTACAGAAAAGACTGTAAAGCATTCAACAAAAGCTTTAATAAAGCAGGCAGACATCGCCATGAGTCGCGTTCATTCAGCTCCTTGTTCCCGATTTCCATAAAAAAAAAAAATCACGATTGCTAAAAATGTTCCATCCAGAACCAAAAGGAGGGAAATAAGGCCCCTTAAATAAATATTTTTAAATTCCTCTTTTAGTGGTTTCCCAGGAGAGAGAGAGAGAAAAAAAAATACCACACCTACTGTTAAAAATCGTTATTCCCACGCTGTAAGAAAAAACTTATCAAAAACAACCAGCAAGAAACAGGCTATACCATCCTGGAATTAGTGTCCGAGGAAAAGTGTCCCAGGTTTTGTTTTTGTCGACGACCTCTGTTGTTTTTTGGACATTTCCTGAAGAAAATAGAGAAAGTTATATTAAAATGAAAGGAAACAAGACTGAAAATAAAAAGGTCACTTTGATGTTTTTTTTTTATTTTACATTTTAAATGTATTTAAAAATAAATATTAGAGAACATAATTATTAAATGGATTTTGCTATTTTTAAAGGAATCAATAAATAATACAATTTATATAATAGAAAAGTTTAATTGAGAAAATATTTAGAAATCTGAATATTTTTATAAGGTACGTTTGACATGTCCCCAAACATAAAAGCTAACAGATTAATTCAAATAATATGTAATTATCAGCCAGATATCTGTAATATTGTAACTCATAAATTATACAATGAATAATTTTTTTTGTGAATGAAACCACTCCATTCTTTTCTGGCCACACTGGAAAAAATCTGAATCTGAAATAGAAAAATCCTTAAAGGTCCAGTTTGTAAGAATCACTGACATCTAGTGGTAAAGATGGGTACAGCAGATTGTCCCAGACATAAAGATGTTTTCATCTGTGAGTGGATCCAGTGGCCTCAGGTGCAAAAATGACTGTTCTACAACTACTTCAACATTGTGTACACATGTACCCTCTTCTTCTATGGTGCTTTGAAGCAGTCCTGGTCCTTGATGACCACTGCCCTACATGTTTTAGAGATGTCCATCTTTAACACACCTGACTCAAATGAATGGCTCGTTAGCAGGCTTGCAAAGAACTTGACAAGCAGTTCAATTAATCTGAATCAGTTGTACTGGAGTTGGAAAGAACTAAAACATGCAGGACAGTGGTCCCTCAGGACCAGGATTGAGAAACACTGCTTTAAAGGTACTATTTATCCCAAACGGTGCTCTAGCACCTATCAAACAAAGCCGGTGCTGCAGCCTTAAAGCGTCACACACAGTTGTTTGACCATTTAGAGGCGTTGCTGTAGAAATACTGACAAAGATGGCATGTATGTGGACCCACGGCAAGTAGATTTAAATGTTTCCTTCTAAGACAATAAACCCATTACAACCATTAGTAAAGTCATTGGATACTAATAGAATCACAGTTTTTAACCTATTAAAATTGCCTTGGAAGCTGATAATTGTCTTTGCTTATTCATAAAGGATTTAAAAGTAAAAATGTGACTTTTTTTTAACAAACATTGCCCACCTTGTGATGCACATCACCACGGCAACAATGATGGCAATCTGGACGGTACCAATGATGGCAGCGATGAGGACGTAGTGCAGCTTCTGTCCACTGGGAACCACGTAGAGGATGTTGAAGTCCTGAGGCTCATCACACTGAGGACCTTTGTAGCCTGCATCGCACCTGGTTCACATACATCTTATGTCAACACAAAGTCCACACAGGTAGCTGACCCTAACTCCAAGGATGCCATGCTTGTTCAAAGCAGAACTNCAGGTAGCTGACCCTAACTCCAAGGATGCTATGTTTGTTCAAAGCAGAACTTGGTAAGCTTGAGAAGAGGCTGGATGTAAAAGGCTGGATCCCACCTTTGTGGGATGCTATAATTTATCACCCTTTCAGGTCATTAAAGACCAAAAACGTCCTCTTCCAGATACAACGATAAAAACATTAAAGAATAATAATATTTCCTCGTATTGTTCCTCAAATATTTCAAACAACTTCAGTCCAAATATGTAATTATTTGAATTATATTAACTCTTTCAATGCCATGACATGATGCTACTGCTGTGAAATAAAATATAAAAGTAATTTTCCAGGACCTCTAGTTATTTATTTATTTTTAAATCATTCTAAAATGTACAAAAAATGAGTAAAAACATTAGAAACAGTAGTTCAGGTGGTCACAAACCTGCAGGTGGCCATGTTGAATTTGATCTCACACTTTCCATGCACACAGAAGCCGGCGTAGCTGTCGGCACAGGGGATCGGCATCCCCGCGTAGAATCCGTCTCCATGATCCAGACCTTTGGTTTCTGAAAGTGTTCATGGACAGAATCAGTAAATAAGACATGAGGACGATCATCACCGCCACAGAGATAAATAGAAAGAAATTATTTGTGTTTGGTTTTGGAAAAAGCACCTGAAATACTCAGATACTGTACATGTGATGACATTGATAACTCTAAGACCGTGCTTATCGTCTACTGCACTGANTACTCAGATACTGTACATGTGATGACATTCATAAATCTAAAACCGTGTTTATCTTCTCATTTATTTAATCTCCATTTTAATCTTTATCCTTTATACTGTGGTTGTATGCTGCTTTTTACAAATAATAATCATAATGTTAGTGAATGTATGTACACAAAGGAATCTGAAATGTGGACAACTGGATCTTAAAAACCAATAAAAAGATTTGTTGTATTACAATTATTGTTCAGAGGAGAAAAAATAAAAGTGAAATGCCATCATCCTTATTGAGTTGGAGAACTATATGAGTGGGAAAATAAAAATTATTCTTTAGGCTGACAGAGCTCTGACTTTTCCCTTTTCTGTTCACCAAAACATTAAAGTAAGAGCCTACAAAGTAAAATGTACTGCTCATTAAAATGACTGATATGTACTAAATCCACATGAACAAAGGTAAAAAGGTTCTTAATAAGCCCCTTGCACAGAGGTTCAAAATGCTGCTCTTTTGCATATAAATTTAAGGGATTTTCAAGCTTAAAGATCTGTACTGAGTGCTGTTCAATCAATCTCTTAAACATGTCAACTATTACAAAGACCTGAAGAGCTCAAACTCTCGGTTTACTTCAGGGTTTTTCAGTTCAGAGCTTTTCTAACCTGTTTAAAATTTAAATCTGAGCAAAACTTTATAACCAAAAGAGCTCAACTTTTCCGTGGGATGATATTTATTAAATTTCCTCATCAAGCTTGTTCAGTCCTGTTTTTGCCATATAAAAAATTTCATGACTCAACTAGCTCAAGGTTTAAAATGGGAAGATTTTCTCTGAGTCTTAACTCGCCTGTGGGGAAAAAACTCAATTATAGCATGGTGATACTTACTGCTAGTTTGTGGGATGATTTCAAATTTGTTTTAATTGCTTTTTAAGTTCCTCAGATTGTATTTAATTAATATTCTGCCCCTGTAAGCCACAGCTCCATTTATTTTCAAATGACTTGAAAAGAACTTTCCTCTATTTTTAGGAAATACAATATTTACTTTCATTGCTATGCAGGTGATATTAAGTTCTACCTTTCAATAATCAATGATCTTAATTGGTTGGCGTATTTCCGATTTATGTACTATTGTTTGTGCCCATTTCCTAACCCAACAGTACGGCCATCCTCATTTATGCTCTTGTCATGTCATGCTTTAATCATTGTAACTGCCTCCCATCTGGTTAACCTCACAAGTCAATGCATAAACTCCCATTAGTTGATGGGTTGACTTGCTGCCTGAATCATTATTAGACCTTCAGCTCTGAACACATCACCCCTATCCTCAAACAAGTCAAGTGGCTTCCTGATCAATATTGTATTGATCTCAAAATTCTTCTTCTAACTTTCAAAGCTCTCCACAGTCTTGCTCTACCATATCTTTCTTAACTTTTCCATCCTGAACTCTCACATTCTCTTCTTCTTTAGAGCGCTCCACTCCATTTAATATTTCCACAATGGGGTTAAAAGCTTCTCATTTCTAGAACTCTCTTCCACTGTCCAGACATACCTTTTTAAACCTTTTAAACCTCTTTAGACTGGCCAGTGCCACATAAATTCATGGTTCCTTTATCTAATCCAGGGGATCTCAAACTTTTTCTGTCATGTACCACCTCAGAAAAAAGTGGGCTCTCCAAGTACCAAGCGTTGCTTCTGTGAACAGTCCTGTGATATGTGGATTAATAGACGTTAGCTTTAGTCAGATTTGACATGGCATTTTTGTGATAGCAAGGGAACTTTTTCATGCTAAAACAATGGGGAATATCTGAGAGTGCACAGAAATTTACGTCTGTACCATTTTTAAACTTGACAGATCAAAGCAAACGTCTTCAGGTGAATTACAGCAAAAAGCAAGCCTTGGAAATAGTTTTGTTCATAGCAAATGGTTGACACAGGTACCCGTTTATCCCTACTTATTGATGAAGACCACTATTGTCACCTGAATGAACCAGAGAGAATCACAATGCTGGTGTGGGCCAGCATTTCTAAGCTCAAAGTAAAAGAACTGTCAGAGCTGCAGAAGAATTTCTTCCCCAGAGATGTTTTAGTCATGATATCAATTTACAGAGTGCTGCAGATAATAACCCCTCTGGATTCTGTTTCTGATCTCCTCTCTGATCTCCAAACTCGACATTTACATCATGCAGCAGGACGGATAACTCCGCAAAATGCCCCACTCTGCTCCACTAATCTGTGTTTACTTAGAAGAAATGACAAAATCACACCGTGATCAGGCTTTAAAACTGTCTTCTCACTTTATTTTACTATCAGCAGAGATTTACTGGTTTGTGTGTGTGTGTGTGTGTAAAGGGGGGTGGGCGGTTAACTTTGNTGTGTGTGTGTGTGTGTGTGGTGTGTGTAAAGGGGGGTGGGCGGTTAACAATTTACTGCCCCCTGTGAGGACACTGATGTGTACTAAAGAGGTGTTTTATTAAGTTTTATTCTAGATTTATGGCTCCTCGGCAGATTCAGACTGAGTTTAACAGTCTGCTGAAAGGACAGGGAAAGTTTTACCATCAGCTGTACTGAAGGCATAGAAGTGGATTTACATTTTATCTCACCAAGAATAAACACGTAATCCCAGAAGCTATTAACATGTGGATGATCAGCTATGTAAGAATCAGACTAAGGAAAATGGAAAATCTTTAATATTTAATTTTAAGGAAATCTTCAGGAGAGGAATTAAAGATGTTTTGTGCAATTAATTTTATTATGTCAAAATTCTAATTCTGCCATTCTGGGGTCAACTTTTTTTCTTTTTTACCCCTCAAACAGGGTCAAAGGTGTCAGTTACTGAAAATGGTACATGCACAAATGCATATACCATCCCAAGAACTGGAAAAAGTGGGAGAATGTCCCTTATCATACACATCTTACTGCCAGATTTTAATGTTTAACTTGTGATGTTCTCCTGTGTTAGTATTCAGCTGATCTGCTGCTCTGCACAAGAAAGCTAAAGAAAATTAAAGCAACAACTTCTGTGTATGCAAAATTTGTTTTTGTTTTTTTTTGTCCTGTCTTGTCATCTGTAATTGTGTCTTGATACGACTTAAATCAGTAACTGCAGCTGAGATGGTCCTGTGGGTATTAAAGGTTAATTCCGATTCATTCATCTGTATTTTCCAATAATGTGTCACTGGTAGCCCTCAAAGCCAAATGTTTGGTGTATGGAAGTAGTAAAGTATTAGTAGTAAAATTCTCGAGTGCAGCCAATTTATCACAATCTATGTCTATCTGTGTTTTTGCAACAATAAGCAGAAGTGTGTTTGTAAAAGAAACAGAAACATTAAGATCATCTTACCTAAAATGTTGACTTTGAAAGGGCTGCTGTCGTCTTTCTTGCCCACTCGTTCTTTATCAGCTGTGAAGGGAAAACAGGGATGGAGTCAGTTTTTAATAAATATTAATATCTTTTGTTTTTTTTCCCAACCTGGCAGAAAATATTTAACAGATTTTAGCTTTAACATTCAGGCGTGAGATGAATTCTAGTAGATGCTGCTGTCATCTGACCGCTCGACTTCATGTCTGCTCTTTTATATTGTGTTTGTTTTTAACTCCATATTGAGTGTGTGTGACTTTGAGTGTGTGCTTTTTTATTTATTTGTTTTACCCTTTAGGACAGACTAAAAGAAGAGAGGATGTTGGGGTATGTTTACCAGCAGTCTGAGTCTGACTCTGCACATCAGAGTAAAAGCGGTGAAGGGTCAATCTGAGCCTCTTTGGGTGTGTGTGTGTGTGTGTGTGTGTGCATGTCAAGCAGTGATGGTTGCAGACAAAAGACAAACAAAGAAGCACCAGGCTTCTGTTTGGTGTGTTCTGTTTGGGTTATTTTTCTGTTGACAGGCATCATGTTTTCATGGTGTCTGTAGAAGGAGGTGCTAGAAATGGTAAATAGCACACACACACATTTGAAACACTGTTTTTGAGAGTACATCTAAATAATCCAGAGTCTGTCTCAGGTGGGTGTATCTTTGAAAAATAACCCAAAATCAGTCCTAAAGCTCGTTCACCCCTCAATCAGCCATCAGTGTCCTTACTTTGCACAGTCTAGAAAGAGTCACTTGGTCCTCACACAGATAGATAAACAAGAATATCCACACACACAGAGACAGCCTCACAGTAAAATACACAAAAAACAAACACACTCATTCATTTTTAATGCTCCATCATTCCCGAAGAAATATTGACAGAGCTCTCGCTCTCATTCTCTGCCTCCTTTTGCCCTCCACCTTCACTCCTCCATCCTCACCTCCCTCTGCCTGTTTTCCATTTTCTCTCATTCCTTCTTTCTGTCTTTGTAACCCAAGAATGCAGAGATGACATGACTATGTTTTGGTTTACACTCATTCTGAAATAGACCTGTTTGGCTGTGCCTTTGTCACAAAAATATGCATCAAGCTCGTTTTTATTACTCGGTTTGGAGCGAATTAATAGATGTGTCATACACATACACTGAAAAGAATTGTATACTTATGCATGTTCCACCAATCAGAATCCTTCAGGACAGCCCCACCTCTGAAGAATTCCAGGGAAATTGAAAATTCCTCCTCTCTACTATGTGCTTTGTAAGTAAAAAACCTACAGGGACAACTGGACAAAGTATGTTAAAGGTAGTTTGTTAGACTCGGTATGATTGGGGACTTAGTGGTTCTGTTGGGGGTTTCAACCCAGATAGCAGACATTTATCTGGGCCTAATCCAGGCTACTTTTAGCTCTTATGGCTTAGTTACGACATGGAAAAGTGTGGTGTGGGACAGATGTGAGTTAACAGCCTAGATGCTGGTTGCGGGGTTGAACAAATGAACGTGAGCTTTCAGTAGAGGAGTTGTTTGTTTGTGTTCATGCTGTCGGGTGGACACGGGGAGCCATAATTTGTGTTTACATATGTTTTTGGACAATGTGTACCTGGTCTTTAAAAAGTTTGTTATCTTAACTGTGTTTGGTGGTCATAGAAATGGTTTTACTGAGCTGTTAGCTGAGATTCTGGATTTTCTGTAGATACCACACGTTTATGGTTACATTTACAGACCTGACGTTATGCTAGTAAAACAGAATGTTAACCCCTTCACTCCGGGTAGTGGAGGGAGCGGGCGCAAGAGGTTAAGCTAAACAGTCAAGCTAAAGGCGGATTTATGGTCGCGCGGCGTAATCGCTGTAGGTGCAGAGTAGCTCCGCAGAGGCTTGCCGCGCACCTCTTCCAGACCTGACGCGCACCCCTGCTATGCAGACGATTACACAGAGGTACCCCCTGTGATTGGTCAGTTTGGGATCACGTGTTGTCAGATATCTGGATCTTCTCATTGAATTTGTGTGGTAAACATGTTTTTAAAAACAATAACCAATGGATCAAGTTGATGAGAAGCTGATCGAATTATTTCTTCATTTTCTTTCGTTAATAGACACTGAACCATACTGGACGCCATTGTTGTTTTAAAACAGAAAATACCTATTGAACTGAAATGAACCTTCAAAAGAAGTCTGACCTGGTGAGTTTGCCAGCCGATACCACCCCTGCTGCCACCTTCAGGTTAGGAGGAGAAACGGCAACACAATGGCAACACAACAGCAAAACAACGCAAACCCCCTACGCTTGAGTGCGAGAGCAAACTCACCAGTGTCAGCTACACCACAATCGACCACACGCAGACGCCGCATGAGCATAAATCTGCCTTAAGA
>CM047982.1:32007563-32019066 GCA_026261665.1 Melanotaenia duboulayi
AATTTAATTTAATTTAATTTAATTTTTCTCTAAAAGTGGTGTGGAAGTTATTTTAATACCTCCACAGTGGCTTCCCTGCTATGATGGTTTGGCTTGCCGAGCTCATGACCTTCTATAGGTCACATCGTTACTCGTGCCATTTCTAGCGAGAATTTTTCTTGCTCTGCCTTTTCACTCAATTCAAAGCCCTGAATTAGTCTTTTTAAGTCCATCAGACCTGAAGAACAGTGTGAGTCCCTAGCCTCTGCTCTGAGTAGTTTCACCTCATAATTCTCTCTTTGCCATTTTAAAAAAGTCATTACATGACCGATGGAGCAAAATGAAGACAAGTTGTGTCTCATTGTATGAGGCAGCAGCTAAATTATTTCCCTAGAGGACCGTTTAAATGTCTGAAGCCTTTAAACACTGACTGATGTCCTCACATCTGCCGTTCAGTATTAATAAATGAAGCGTTATTCGCTGCTCTGGTAAACCCCCGCCCTCAATCGATCAGATTTTCCAGGCCTTCATTCCGTGGTGTAATGCCTGGCACAGACTCACCGGCGGAGCAGGGCCCGTCGGACACCCGGGAGATGAGTCTCTGCTGCTTGCAGGACGCCTGCCGCCTGTAGCACTCGTTCTGGTAGGTGTCTCCGTTCGAGCCGCACACCGGGACGTAGTTTTTGTGGCACTGCAAATCAAACACAGTCGGTTTAAGTTTCAGGTTAATAAAAGAGTCAAATGTACGTCTTTGTATGTCCTCTTAGCCCTTGTGGGTCACTTTAAATTGACCCTTTTAAGTCAGAGGACATAAAAGTCCTCTCTCAAAATCTGTTATTAAAAACATTTTAAAATAATATTTTTTTCCACTGTTTTTCAAAATTATCCATATAATAGATTTTTTTTATCAGTCTTGAATATTTTTAATATATATGACAAAGATTTTGATGTACAGTTTACATAAAAAAAATTGAATTATTAAGATATTTTTGCAGAGTCCGATTTATAATTTGCAATGATTTCAGTCCATCAGAGGACAAAAAAGTCCTTTCCTCTAAACTTCTATTAAAAGAAAAAGAAAGAAAATAGATATTTATCTTCTTTTTCTCACTAAATCAGTTTCAGTCCTAATCTATAATACCAAATATGTAATTATTTTATTCCTTTAAATAACAGCTTGATGACACAATATCAGTTTTAATTAAATAAAAAAAACAAACAAACAAAAAACTAACTAACTTTTAAAGGAATAAAATAATTGGAATAATTTACGTTTATTTAGTAATTTGAGCAAAAAAAGTGAAAAAAAATGAATTAGTATTTTATTTATAGCAGTTTTTGTCCACTAATGAGCTGAAAGGGTATGAAACGTGTCCCTGATAACCATTAAGAAAAACTGAAATTGGAATTTCAAAGTTCTTCAGGAGAAACACAAAAAAAAAACTGTATATATGAGCTAAAAAACATTATGGTGGCCAGAAATTGAGGGAAAATGACCTGAAAAGGACAAAAGAAGTCCTAATGACCTACAAGGGTTAAATCAGCTGTGTTTTCATGACTTCAAGTCAAAGCACAAAAAAGACTAAAGAAGAGTCTGCTCTCAGTAATCATGTCATTTAAATACACGCAACATGTCAAAGTGTGAACAACACACCTCAGATATCCCTCTGATAACTGGCTTTACTGACCCGGACTCTCAGGATCTGGATAAGCAGCATGACAAAGCTGGTTATTAACTTGGTAATTCCTCCCAGGGTTTTCTATCTTGATCAGTGCACGCTCACATTAAAGGGGCGGAGTATACAGTATACAGTATATATGGACAATTATGTTTTCGTTTGGAAGAGGAAGAGGAGGGTGAATGTGCTTCTGAATCTGATGTACGGGGACACTTTATATTTTTTATTTAAAATAGTATGTAGGTATGTGGAGATTCCTTGAGCTTTGTATCTGATAGTACATCACGCCAACATTCAAACCACTTCCTGACCCGCTGCATGCAGCATCATAGCAACATCCTTTCCTCTAACAACTACACAAGCCTTGAGCCTCGCCTTACTAAACACTTCCAGGAGTTCTTGTTACTGCTTTGAAACATCCCTACTGGTAATATCTGGACTAAGCTCAACACAAACCCTTAGAAACATCAACACACTGGTACACTGTTGATCACTATCAGATGTGTTAAACAGTTTTTTACCCGGGTTGAAACTAAATGTTTAAAAAACATTTTTATAATGTCGTTTCGAGAAAGAAGCCTCCCAAGTCCAGGCAGAGGCAGGATTTATTTATTCTTTACACAGCAGAGGGGATTTATTAGGTATGAGACTTCTTCTTTAGCTGTTACATCCTGAGACAGCTTTGCATGTAGGAACGGTAGCACCAGATGAAGGAGCATAAACCAGCTATTTCCAACTTAACTTCAACAAATCTGTCATGTTAATAATTTACCCAAAATCTCCCACTCTACTCATGACTTCTGCCTCACCCTAGTCCACACTAACCCTCTCCTCACAAATCCACAACCTGGATTCATCTCTGAAAGTCTGATCTGCATCTTTATCATCTGTACCCACCACGGCACCCTTCATGTTTCACTCTCCAAACTCCTCAATAAACTCAGCTGCACTCCTTCTCATCCAATCCTGCATCCCAGACCCCTTCACCCACATCCTTAAGAACCTTCCCATCCCTCATCACATCCAGTTTAAACTTCCCGTCATGCTCGGGTCATATGACCGATTTACAACTTAGAACACTTATAAATATTGTGTTTTTGCCTCAAGGCCTTATGATATCCTCCACACTGCACATTTAAACATATAAAAGTGATGATGTCCACTTTCACTGAATTTTGAGTGTTTTAGTCAAACTTGTAACTGTGGTGCTCCTGGTCAAAAGTGCCATTATATTACACACACACACACACACACACACACTTTTTTAAATGCTGACTTTAGAATACATTTTCAGTGCCTATTTGTATTTTCACTGCAGTTATTCATGTTAACTATTACTCTGATGTTTACAGCTACAAATACTGTTAAATAAAAATATAGTGGTGGTTATTATTATTATAGTGGTTTTTGTGTTAATTTAAGAGCAGTTCAAACAACACTAGTTGAAGTCCCTCCATAGCAAGTCCCCCTCCTGCCTTACAGAACTCCTCCCTTTCACTCCATCCCACTCCATCCTCCTGCTCACCAAGCACAGAACGAAGGGAGGCTTCTCCATCGCAGACCCTCTCTCTGTAGCTCTCCCCCACCTTCAACCAGCGACCGCAGAGCTATCCACATTCAAGTCACTTCTCAAAACTCATCTTTTTAAAAGTGCTGTTAATATTCAAAAATGATTTGAATGCTGTTATTTACTTCAATCTCATTTTAATACTTAGTTTCAATCCTATTATCAGTTTGTAATGTGTCTTTGTGTAGCCTGCAAAGAGCTCTATAAATAAAATTAGTTATCATTAAATGTAAAAAGCCTGTTTGAGGTTTAAATAGTGGCTGCAGATCCAAACGTCCCTCTTTAGGCAGCAGCAGTGACTTGAACTTTAATCAGCAGCCATGAGAAGAAGTCAGCGTGTGGAGGAGTGACATGTGACCTTTATGTTAGATGGAGCAGGAGACATGTTGCCATCTTGCTGCTGTTTCGCTGTGCACATTGCATTAATTCATTATTATGCACAATTAGGAAACAAATAAAATACATCAGCTTCTATGGAGGAATGAGGTCTATGGAGTGGTTTTTACTCTTGAACAAAACAAGTTGTAAAAACTGCTGACAGAGTTTTCTTTGCTGAGCGGACTAGAAATGAATAAAAGCTGCAGCACTGGTCAGAAGTTCTATTAAAGCACAACAACCAACTCTCTGGTCTGGAAAACTTAGTTTCTAAAACACATTAGACTTGAAGTTAATTAGCTGACTGTGTTGGAGGGATCCATCCTTCATGTTGGGGGAACCAGCGTTCTGTTTACAGCAGTTCATTTGTGTCGTTCAGAATTTCTTTCATCTTTTTTCTGGGTTGTGTCTTCAGCTGCAGCAGCAGATTTTCATCCTGTTTCCGTCTAGAAGGCAGTGCAGAGAAAAACAGAAACTTCTCCAGCTGATGTGCTTCTGGCTGACAGTGGGTTGGATACAAAGGAAGTTCAAGCTTTATGTGAGCAGAAATAAAGATGGCTGCATTTACAATGTGTCAGCTGGATGAGCGGGATGATGAGAGAGCAGGTGACGTGGTACACCTGAGAATCCAGGTAGAAAGGGTTGCTGGCTGCAGGATTTTATATGAAACGGTATTTGCCCTTATAGAAAAACCAGCTACACTTGTGGCCACATGTGATTCACATGCAACCACACATTTAATATGTGAAACACATGTGAAAAACATTTAAATCCCATGTGAAACACCTGCAATTCACATGTGATCCCACATGTAGTTCACATGTTTCACATGCTTTTCTTATGTGGTACGCATGTGAATCAAATGGGTTTTACAAATGTGGTTTCATTTGTGAATCACATGTGATTGACATGTAGTTTACATGTGGTTAACGTGATTCACACAAGGGGCTGCAACGATTAGTCAACGTTGTTGACAACAGTCGACAATAAAAATAGTCGTCAACGAATTTAGCCGTTTGTCGGCAAAAAAACAAAAAAAAAAAACTACAGAGTGAGACATCGTCTTCTAATCCTATCTCTGCTGAGAGTTGCACAATGCACATGAACAAAGAGGGGAAAAAAATAAAGAGTGAGACATCATCTCCTTTTTTGTTTTTTTTTTAAATCTCTGCTGAGAGTGGCACATGCGCTAGAAAGTCCGCCAGGGGCAAAATATGGTGGCGGACTAGGGCGCAAAACAGTGGCAGAGAACGTCAAAAGTCTGGGAGAACTTCACGTTAAACTTACAACATAAATTAAATACATGTGAGAATGTAAGCGGACCTTGTGTACCACGGAAGCACGTCTGCAAAGCTCGAACATTTAAAGAGGAGGCACGTCGGACTTACTTAACAACCTCATGCAAGATTTCAAAGCTGAAAGTGAAATAAGATCCATTTATAATAATCATGAGATACATAATCCGATTGGTCGACTAGTCGTTTTAATAGTCGTGACTAATTCACATATACATGACACGTGAAGAGTACGTGGAAGAGATACCATGTACAGTAAAATACATATTTATTTGTAATGTCCTGCAAACGGGATATGTAGAACTAATGGGTTAAGAAAAAATGATCCCACAGACTTGTATTATAGTTTGATGTAGGTATTGTGGAGAGAGACGTCCAACTGGACCAAAAACAGCAAACCTGGTAGGAACATCAGCTGTAGCATCTATCCTGCTAACATTTGTTTGTGTAACACATGACTGTGAATATCCAGCACATAATGAAGGAGCTGGCATTCATGTAGTGTCCAAAACGCATTAGCACTTGGCTGCCCTGATTCCCCTGAGGATCTCTATACAGTTAACAGCATATAGTGGTTGAGTGAGAGGATTAATGAGTGGCCAATCTGAAAACGGCCTGCGTATGTAAACAGCTTTGAAGCTGTCTTGCTTAGAGCCCCTTTGATAATGGATGAATTTGGGACTGACCTGCAAACCTTGTGGTTGGAAGAGGACCACTACCAATTGTGGGACACAAATATAGCTTTACCTGTTGAACAGGATCCTTTTATCTTTATGTTCTGTACAGGCACTTTTCCACATGTTTAACCCTCCTCAGTGTTAGATTTTGACCAAACCTTTACAAACCAAACATTTGTCCCTGAGTACAGAGCATGCAGAGCTGTTATCACTTTAGAAAAGAGTCGAATATAACATCTTTAAATGAATCAAATGCTGCATTCAAAGTCTTGAGCAGTACCGTTTGTGTTTCAGTAAAAATGCGGAGATGACCTGCTTTACATTCCTGGTAAATTTACTGTAAAAACATAAAATAAAATAGTTTTCAGTCACTAAATATGAAGAAAGTAGTTGAGTGTTTATAGCTTTTTGTTAAGAGTGTTAGCTTGGACCACGTTTTCTCTGCTGTCAGAGTCAAACTCCAGCTGCAAGTGCACATTTCAATGGTCAGCAGTCCATATTCTATTAACTTATATCCATCAATCACTCGGCGGGAATGCCCTGCAGGTCTGACCTCTAGCACTGCCTGCAACAGCTCAGGCTCTCATTGGACAGAAGGGACCTCCTCTGACATCTGCAGCGAGAGACCAAACTGTGCTGTCACCAGCCGGAGAATCCATATCTGGGTTTGAGTTAAGACAGAATCGGGATATAATCAAGCCCTTTGTTAGAAGAATTTGTCTCCTTCACATCCAAACTCCAGCTGAGCTCTAGGACAACCTCCATGTCTGTCCCGTCTTTATTAGCTTGCTTCATCAGCCGAACAGACGTGTGGTTAATTTCAGCTGAGGCAACATGTTTTTATCAGCTCAGGAGCTCATTAGCAGCACTTAGCAGGATGTTTGGGTCTCTGTGATGACAGCAACTCTTTTCTGTTTATACAAGTAAATGCAAAAGTTTTAATGATCAGAACCTGCTGCTTCCAACAGATGGGGGGTAGCAGAGGTGTGATGAGCAGAAGCTTAAAGTGTTTGATATCGTGACTGTGTGCCCCCCACCCTCAATAATTTACAATCGAGCACACAAACACCAGCTAAGTAATTATACAGTTTACCTTGTCTGAAGGTAATTCAGTTATAAGAGGAGATAAATCTACAGACCTCAGTTCTTAGCTGCCTTCTGCTATTACTTGTCCCTAAAACTGCAACAAGGACAACCTCCATCTCTACAGAGAAGTAGGGAGTGGGAATCTTTAGGCACATCACAGTTTAATTACGATTCAGAAGGCTATGATGCATTTACAAAACTATTCATGGATCTATCTTTTATCACTGTGTGGCTACTTGTTACTTTTAAAAGTATTTCTTACTATCTGTTATAGTTCAATTAAAGGCCCAGGTATTACAACCCCATCAGCACTTGCAGCCTGTTGATGGAGTGGTTTTTAAATGACCTTGCAGTGACCAATGCGACACATCAGGTGTGCATCCCGGCATCATTGGGTGTTTCAGACATTTATTACAATACACCCTCAGCTGTGGCCGGCCCACCAGGGTTTGTATCACATTGTGAGGACATGGTCATGTAGCCGCCCAGTCGGCATCCCACTGCTTCAGCCACAGCCAGTGGCTGCTCCTTTCAGTGGTGGTTGCAAGTTCTTTGATAGCCTTCTGCTGGACCAGCCCTCTAATACCCACATCCTTGAGGAGCCTTTTTGGTGGACTTAGCCACAAATCCCCCGCAGACCACCTCCACCGGACACACCTTCACCTTCCATCTCCGTCACTCTGCTTCAGTTCTCCGCGTATCACAGCCTTTTCCTTTCAAAAGCCTCATCCATCACATCTTCCCATGGGACTGTGAGCCTGATGATGAGGGTGAAGCGGTAAGAGTTGGACCACAGGGCAGGAAAGCAAGTTTTCAGTCCCAGGCCATTGATATTATGCCTGCATGAGAATGAGAGGGCTAGGTTTTCTTCTTTTCACCTCTTCAACCAACGGATGTTAAATAGTGGATAGTTGGTTGCGTTGGTTAAGAATCTATTGTGCTCCAGCCCTGAAGCCAAACACCTCAGTACCTGAATTTACTTCCAACATCTATCAATAATTAAAACAATGGAAGGAATTTGGTAATTCACCTTGAAGGTTGAATATGCTGGATATATCCCAGCATTGGGGAAATATGCCTGTTACTGCAGTAAACTGGTGTGACTCATAAAATGTTTGTTTGGAGCACCAAGACACTGTCTGCCATTCATCGGTGATAAGGTGCATAACTTAGGGTGACGTAGGATTCTATCGCATCACTAGACTTACCTCCCGGTAGTCCGACTGGCCCTGCTCCACCAGTGAGTCCAGCCAGGAAATTCTATAGTAACTATCTGCTAGTGGCTTGGCAGTCAGCTGCACGCAGACGTGAGCTCTGAGTAGTCGGTGATCTGTTTTTTTTTTGTTTGTTTTTTTTTTGTTTAACTGATGAGTCATTTGCCATTTTCTGTGCTACACATGTGCATTAACCAAGCGTATGGCATATCAGTGGGTCTGTCAAATCGTCACAACTCGGGTTGGTTTTAGGTTCAGACATCGCATTATGTGCACACCACAGACAGTCCGGACACTACGCATCCACAATTTCTAGTTCCACCTTTGTCATTTCTCAATATTAAGTAATAGTTAAAAAACAAATTATTTAACATTTGTACATCTGAATCGTCCACATTCGCATCACGATGCATCTGAAAAACAGCTTTTCTCCATCCTTCTGAGGAAGGGATTTAAAAACGCTTTACGTAACTTTCAGACCTTAAAACTCTGCATTCATGAGGCTGAGAAACCATCTCACAACTTTTTCTTCCAGGACGCTTCGTGACGTTGCAGCTGAGTTTTTCTTTACACACCGCGCCACACGCTAGCAAGCGGATATAAACGCACCAGCTGATTTAAACACACACAGTGGCTGATTTAGCAAAGAAATATGCAGTAGAGGAAACGAAAGAGAGAAAGAGACAGAACAAGAGATAAGACAAGATTCAACACCAGATGGACTTTAACTGATTTGAGGTCAGTAAAAATACAGGTACTGTAGGATGCAAGATGATGCTGGATTAGCTACAGTGTATCTGTGCTATGTCTTTAAAACTAAAAAATGAAGTGTAGAAGAAGAGCCAGGATTAAAGAAACTATCTACAGCAGATGAACAGGATCTGACAGCGATGTCCTGGAGAAAAAGGAAAAAATCCAGGATCTGAGTGTGCATCTGGGCCACTTGTTCAAAAGTCACATTTATCTTGCCTGAGCATCAGCAGGAGGTGATCGGGGTGGATTGTGGGCGTAAAAAGCTTCATGTTGTGCTTCATGCTGCTGTAAACTGGTAAACTTATGGATGTTCCTGCTCTACACAAAGTATGAAACATCTGCCTCTCTCAGGCTGTGGTGAAACTCCTCTGATGTGTCCTACTATGTCTTTGCTCAGTACTGTCGGCGCTGTTTTGCTTTCACATCACAGAGTGAGACGGCCAGTTTTTAACAGTTTCCGAGTGTTGTGTTGTTGGACTTCAGCTGCAGCTCGGGGTGAATTAGTCTTCCTGACACTGCCTCTCACACTACAGCTGTTTTCAGTCTGTGGTGTTGTTTGGTCAGATGGAGTAACTGTCTTTTGTTATATGTCAGAGAAACACACGGCAGGCAGGCAGGTTGCGCTGTCTTTGTTGTTGTCTTGTTTTAACTGAAGGGAAGAGTTGAGAGTCATGGCCACTGTCCAGCATTTCTGCTACTGTCAGTGTTTCATACGATTGATGTATTCACAGTGGAAGCACAGCTTAACGGGGAACAAGAACATGACATTGTCTTGTTCTTTTGGTGTGCGGTTCTGTTATGTTATAATCACAAGAAAAAAACATGTCATCTTTCATTTTCTGTGGTTTTATGTGTCAGAACATAAAAACAATCTGATCCAGGACGAGTCTCAAAATGAGGCAAATCCAGCCTCAAACAAAGAACTAACCATAAAATATAAAATTTGAAAACATAGTCTGTGAGAACTGACGTCCACCTGATGATCCAGCAGCTCATAGAAGCTCTTTGAGCAGCAGAAAGCTGAAGTAAAGTTTTCTGTATCGTGTTATCAGGCTGTCGCAGGGTCGTGGAGGAACTTTTCTCCACTCGTCTTTCCATCGTTGCTTCCATTCATTCAGATTTGCAGCTTTGCTTTCTGCAGCTCTCTGAAGGTCCCACCACAGCATCTCAGTCAGTTTCAGGTCTGGACTTTGACTGGATCATGGCAACAGTTTGATTCTCGGCCAAGCGTTAGTTGTCAGACAGATGGACTTACATTACTCTGGAATACTTTGGTATCCAGAGGAGTTCTTGGTCAATGACTGCAAGGTGTCCAGATCATCATCCCTCCACCACCGTGCTGACAGCTGCTGTGAGGTGTTTGTGATGACATGCTGTGTTTGGCTTTTTGTTCTGACCCAACATGTCCACTTTTGTCTGGTCTGAAGTCTTGTGGTTTGTTCAGATGGAGCTTTGACAACCTAAGCTGTGTTGCCATGTTTGTTTTAGAGAGAAGAGTCTTTCTCCTGCAACCCTTCCAAACAAGTCATTTTAATTTAGTCTTTTTTTAACTGGACTATCGAGAACTTTAACAATTAACATGCTAACAGAGGCCTGGAGAGTCTGAGATGTAGTTCTGGGTTTTTTTTCCAGTTTCTCTGAGGACCACATGGTCTGATCTTGGACTGAACTTGCTGGAACGTCCACCCCTGGGAAGATTAGCAGCTGTCTTGGATTTTTTGTGAATAAACTTATTCTCTGTAGGACGATGAGGTCCAGATAGTTGGAAAAGACATGATAACCTTCCCACATTGATGGGCAGAAGCAGCTGCTTCTCTAAGATCGTTGCTGATGTCTTTCCTCCTTGGCATCGCGTTAACACATCTGTTGCTACTCAGAGGCAGATTGCTCATATCATGCTGTGCATGTAATTATGTAAATGTAATGAGGAACTATCTAACCATAGTAATAGGTGTAGTAGGTGGAGCTACTTATTAATGGCTGATTATCATTTCACTGACTGTCAATCAATCAAGTGAAAAAAATGATTTCACATTATAATTTCTGAGCCCATAAAGAGCCCATCACAATGTGTGCAATAAAAACATCATGAAAGCTGTTAAAATAGAGAAAGATGTTGACATTTTATACACACACAAGTTTTAATTTAAAACAGTTTCTCATAAGATGAAATAAAAACGCATGCCTGCTTCTCTCCGAGATTTAATCTTGATCAAGCTGAAGAATATTTCATAAACTCCGTCCGTTTTTTAATGAAAAATTATATTTCAAAATGAAATTTCATAACTAAAGATAGATGGAAAAGCTAGAGTGCAATATGTAACCTCTGAAGTACAGAAGATTTGAAGACATTCATCAGTAATCACTTTTTAAGACCTTTAAAGAAAAAAAGTTTTTATAGACTGCTACTGGTGACCTTCTTGATTCCAATGGAAGAAGGTATAGTGGAGCTAATTTTTCATAAAGAAAAAAAAGAAATGTAATATGCCAAGTTTGTTGTGCATCTTTGATTTGATCTAATTTTAAGAACCTAAAGTCAATAAAAAAAAATAAAAAAAAACTTTAGGAAAAATAAGTTTCATGTGTGCACACATGAAACCAACATTTCACATGTAAAAAAACACGTATATTTTAATGTAAAACCAGTGTAATTTATCATGTGTTTTACATCAAATGGGTTTTACATGTTGTCATGAAAATATTCTAAAACCAGATGTTACCCATTTGTAAAATGGTTTTCACAGGCAAGGCAAGTTCATTTGTAAAACACATTTCAAGATCATTCAAGGTGCTTTACATGAAATATCAAAAGCTTTAAAACGGGTGCAGGAAGCAATAAAAAGTACATAAAAAAAAACTTTAAAAACAAAATACAAGA
>CM047982.1:32029267-32059112 GCA_026261665.1 Melanotaenia duboulayi
AAAATCATGTTTGTCTGATGTAAAATTCTTAGGTGTAGTAAAAAGGAAATATTCATTATGGTGTAACATGATATTTTTATGTGCAATATTCATGTTGGCATAACATGATTTTATTGTATGCAACCGATGTCCATACTTTTTTTATGTAAATCCAACAGAGTTTTTTTTTCAGTGCACTTTTATTAAACCACTCATTAAATGCAAAGGAAAAAACCCACAAACCACCAACTGCAGCTGCCTGCTTTAACCTTTTAGACCATTGAAGATTTAAAATGTTAATCGTGCTCCCTAACAAGCTTCCAGGCAGCCTTTATCAGGGCTAAAGCTTCATAAAGGCACTTTCTCAAACTGCCATTCAACTAAATTTATTTTTGTTCATTTTGTTGGTCTGTGTTGGCCCTGTGATGGACTGGTGACTTCTCAAGGGTTTACTTCAGAGCCCTGAATTAAATTAAGCAATCAGGAAATGGACGGATGGATTTTTCTTCTCCTTTTGGTAGAGTTGTGTTTTACCTATTTGAACTGTTTCTTCATATCTTGCTTGATATATTTACACATTCACCATATATGGTCATCAGAAGAATCAGGCCGATGTAAGCCATTTTAAGTTGTTATTAATATAAATTCTTATGTGAATCAAAACTAGTAGTGGAAACCTGGCTAGTGTTTGCATTACAAAAGAAATGTAAGGATTGCTAAGCCCCTGGGCTGCACAGGTTGTGTGGTGGTTGGCACTGCGACCTCACAGCAAGAAGGTTCGAACCTTGGCTGGGAAGGTTGGATCGGTGGCCGTTCTGTGTGGAGTTTGCATGTTCTCCCTGTGTTTGCGTGGGTTCTCTCTGGGTTCTCTGATGGCTTCCTCCCACCCTCCAAAGACATGCATGTTAGGTTAATTAGTCACCCTAAATTCTCGCTAGGAGTGCGTGTGTGGTTGTTTGTCTCTCTGTGTTGGCCCTGCGATGGACTGGCGACCTGTCCAGGTGCACCTGCCTCTCACCTGTTAATTACTGGGATGGGCTCCAGCTATCCCGCAACCCTGAATTGGACTAAGCGGTACAGAAAATGGATGGATGGATTGTTAACCCAGCCACTGAGTTCATAGGAAACGTAAAAAGCTGGGTTATGCTTTCTGATTTTCACTTGCATTTAACTTGCCACTGATTCACTGAGTACCCGTTAGGGGCATAGCAGGGGTTGATTTGACCAGATGTAAGGCTACAAGTCAACAGTGATAAAAACTGCATGTTGTGTGAAATCAGTAAACTGAGCAAATCATCAAAACTTTAGAAAATGCTAACTTCCTTCATTGCTGCCACATTTGTCATTTTGTTTCCCTGTCCAGTAACAGGCCTAGTGCACAATGGTTCCCATGATGGAGCCTGCTATCTATGCAAACATGAGGTGAAACAGCAGGAAAGTTCTCAGCTTAAAGGTCCAGTGTGTAAGAATTACTGACAACTAGTTGTAATGATGGGCATAACATGACTGTAAATACCAAGCACAGTTGTAAATCTACAGAAGCCGTCAGGGGCCAGAATTCTTCCACCGTGAGCGGTTTCAACATTGTGTACATACTGTCTTCTTCTATCGTCCTTCTAAGGCGTAACTTATCTTAAACGGTTCTCTAGCTACTGTTAAACAAAGCCGCTACCGCAGGTTTACAGTGCAGAGGATTCTCAATTCATACACAGAGTTTTTTGTCCATTCAGAGACACCATAGCAAAAACGGTAGGACAAATATGACAGCTGCCATGTATGCAGACGCACAGCAAGTAGATGTAAATGGCTCATTTTAAGCTGTTATAGAAAAGTGTTTAGATATATTAAAGTTTTCTTTCGTTGACCTTTGGTTTTGTTACTCACTACAGCTTTCAGGTGTCCTGTTGCATAGCGCAGACCATCCAGTTGAGTCCCCTCTGGGACTGATTTCTCCACAAGCCTTGACAAAACGTGATCAATAATTTGGCTCATGTGGAGGAGCATTTGGTTTTTACCCCCAACACTCGCTATGAAAGGCCACTGTTCACTTCACTTATAATTAACTCAAGTTTTCTGATGTGTCTGCTTTGAGATGATCTGCTTGTATATTCGTGTGCAGTTTTGCTTCCTGATGCAGATAACAGCATTCTCTACAGCATCATCAGTGGAAACATTCCTCCACTCTGCCCCATCCTTTCATCCTCTGACAACAAACCATTTCAAAGAAATAGGACCTTGGTAGCTTGATATTAACTGAAAATTTTGGATGAACACATGCTGCAGCACGCACACACACATGCACAATAATATCTCTAGAGTGAGGTTCTCATTTCATAGAGAAGTGAAACCTTCTCAAGGACAGCTGTGGTGTATTGATTTAGTTTTCTAAAAGCGGAGAATTTATCCTCAGCAGAGATGTGAAACAGGAGAGGGAGGCAGAGTGACATTCAAAATACCAACACCAGCGATGCATGATGGGACCTCACATCTCTGTCACGCTTACAGACACAAACGTTCCAGTTTTGGTGCCATTAGAGGACATTAAGGACTGACTGAATATCCAAAAATTACTGTTTGTGTTTGTTGTTTTGTGGTTTCAAACTACTAATGATACTAATAAGTAACTTCCAAGTAACCTGTCATAGTGTGCGAGGCAGCATGATAAAATATATTTTTGTAGCACATTAACGAAGTAAAGAAGAAACATTTCAGAGCTAATTGCTATTTTAGACTTTTTTTGTTCTTTCCAAAACAAAAATGAGGAAGATGATGACATTGAAGCTGAAGCAAACATCATGGATGCTCACAAACACTTTCCTTTTGTATCTTGACAGTTTCTCTGTCAGGAATGGCAAAACAACATGAAACACAACAGGATGAGTGAAGGATGTGGGTAAACATTACGACATGAACCAGTGCTTAAAAAGCAGCATCACGTTGATTTTTTAGGTACTCACTAAATCCACTGTGACAAATCCAAAAAAAACCCACTTTAATTCCATATTTAACGTGCAACATTTAATTTCTAAAGAGCAGTGACACCAGTGACGTTAGGAACCTCTCATCTTTTGTTTTTACAGCCAACACTACAGTGGACTTATCTGAAGAAACGATCAGCTGATTATAGATCCTTCAGTGCAGCTGAGTCCCCATTTGTAGGCAGCAACTCAATATCTGAAGCTCATTCAATTCAGAACATGGCCTCTAAAATATAGATTACATGGCCTGTAGAAAATGAAGGCAGGTCTGTTTGTTTCATCTGTCAATCACTATGTCAATATCACGGCAACATTTCAGGTTTCCTCCAGTAACTTCACTTTCACTTCCATCGAAGATTAAAACTGAATCTCCGACACATGTATAAAGTGTGTTAAAGTTTGGTAAGTGGATTTCATTTTGGATTTGAAATTGATAAAATGCTGAGTGGAAACAACCTGAACACAGCCGCCGTTTTACTTCAGCAAACAGGTAAATAGTGAGCAAAGACGACGAACAGTCGTTCACAACGAGGATGCAACCACTGCGGCTTTCCCGAGTGTGACGTCAGCTGACACAGAGCGATTGCACCACGCTTAGAGGAAAAGACAAACACCAAGAAAAGCATGTTTGTTTTTGAAATTGTATTTTTATGACCGATTAAAACACAGAGAAACCAGATCTTAACCAGACACCCCATCCAATCTGAAAAGTGTTTAACAGGAACAGAAATGTGTCTGAAAAAGCAATTTATTTGTTTAAAGAAGCAACAACTTTCAGCTTGTCTTGAAATGAAATATTAAAATGCAGAAAATCTTATTAGAGATTAATGTCTCTAAACACATTATTTTTCCTGGGTAAACATCTGATTTTGGCTGGCAGAACATTGTTGAAGAAGCAGCGGTACAGTAATGCTGTAAACTCTGAATAAAAAATGCATGCAGCATTTTATATGATATGAATTGAAAGTATGAAAATGTAAATCCCATAAAGGGGCAGTGGTACTGAAACATGATGATAAATGTGAGCTCTGTCCAGATGTATGTGGCGTAAATGCTGGGAGCTGTTCTGTTATCTATGGAACCTCATGACTGCAGCAGCAGTATAAAAGGCTCTTTTCTGTCCTTCTATTCTTTGAATTAAACATGAAACCTTGACTTCATCGTCCATCTCCACCCTGTTCCCATGAGCGACACATGGATGCTGAGGTCTTGACATTGAATATCCACAATTTTTCTTAACATTTTGTCACTCTTATGTAAAATTAATCACTTCTTTTTTCAAAGTCTCTTAACATGTTCATCACTGAAAATCTATAAATCGAAATTGCCTTTAAAGCTGTTGATGAAGATGAGAGCTGATCCCATAACAGATAAACTGAAACCATTCATCGGTTTACCATTAATAAGGATCATTCTGCTGTATTTTTATTTCTTTTCATTTTATTTTGGATAGTATTTTGTTTAAGGTTGCTGAACAAACACCCACTTCCCAATTTTTTTTTTTAGCTTTTATGTTAATCTCTTAAAAGTGAGACAAAGTCAGACAAACCTTTGGTTAAAACATAATTTGGTGCGCTACTAAAAGTGGTAAATTTCTGGAACAGCTTTAAATTCCCCAAAAATTATTATTTTGTTTAACTGAATAACTAAAATCTTAAAAATATTCTTACATTTGACAGCAAATAATCAAAATATTGGATGATAAACCATAACAATATCACCACTGCATATTTTTAAAGATGGAAAATCTCTTAAATTGTTGTGGCTAATATACAAAATGCAACCAGTCTGTAAACATGAGAAAACCTTGTGTCGACTAACAAGAGATGCAGCAGGTGGGACTCTCTTTCCTCTCTGAAGTATGCATTCGGTCAGTGTGCATGTCCAGTAACAGTTGCACAGGAGTGGATATTTCTCCGTGTGAAAATAAAAAAGGGCCTCGTGCAAACAAAAAGCATTTAAAGCTGGTTTGTCAACAGCCAGAATTTTCACAATGCAAGACCTGTTCTGACCTTAGCGCCATGTTCTAATCTCATTACATGGTCAGATGTTTGAACACTTGTAACTAATTACAAGTTTTTAACATTGTTGTTTATTGTATTTTAGACTATGTTCACTGAGATAGTCATTAGTATTTTGTGTATACTTTTACCTTCACTGTTTGTTTATGTATATTTTCCAGCTGCCTGTTTGTTGCTTTTTGTTTGTGTCTGACTCTGTCCGGGGCCTGCAGATGAAAAATAGCCGTTGGGTAACTCTAGTACATTTATAGTAATGTTTATTAATGTACAAAGTCCTTGTAAAAATAAACCAATAATCACATTGCAGGACCATCATTAAATTTATGTGGAACAGTTGAAAAAAAAAAGCTGGTATTACTTCATCTGCAAAGGTTACTTAGGACTTGTAGACTGAGAATATCCTTCCTCTTTAACCTCATATTTGCATATTCATCTGCTCTGCTGTATGCTTATTACGGGAGGATTCCTCTAGGGGGTGCATTAGAGAACACAGACCAGACAGAGTTGCTGAATTTGGGGGGTCTAAACACAAAAATAAACATGGTGACTAGAGTAGGTCAATCATTTTGAGTTAATGACAGAAAAATGAACATAAGGTCACTAAAACAAGCACGGTGCATCATATTTACCACTTTTTTAAATCTTCACACCTTAAACTGGTCCATACACTAACCCTAGTGGTTACTCATCTATTGCAGGTTTCAAACATTAAAAGGTTTTAATTTCTGAGGATGCAGCAATGGTGCTTTAAAACAAGGCCGCCATAATAAACACGTGTATTTTTTTTTTATGTCAAACATGTGAACAAAATAAGCTTCAAATTCATTTGTAAAAAGGAAAAAACATTCATTAGCGCATATATTAGCAAGTTTATTTTCGGTCTTGTACATCTAACTGAAATTACCAGCATCTGACCAAATAAAACATCATAAACAGAATGCAAAGATGCCTTCCAGCTGTTGATAGGAGAGGGTGTGAAGGTGTAAAGGTTTATTTATGCCCCTTTATGTACCTGTTTCAAATGTCACAGCCTTATAATTTCATTCATCCTTTTTTTTGGCACGGCAGCGCAGAATTCAGAGTTCACCTCCGAGTTCCAGCATCGGTTTCTGATAACAGCAAACATGGCGACGATGGAGGAGATCGTGATATTTCACATGCTCAGAAAGGGACATGAAAGGATGCAGCAAAGTAGCTGGCGGTGGTCTGTGGAGCCATTAAATACGTCACAACCATTTCTTCTTTGTTCCTTTCATGGGCCACACATCACCTATACTACTCAACACTACCCCCGTAGTTTGTGGTAGTACTCCTCTGTTTGCTCCATCAAGGTACAAATCTGCAAGGGCCCTTAAACCGGACCAAAAAATAAAAACAAAAACAAACAAACAAAAAAACAGAACGCAGTTTTATTATCTATCTACCTAGTTTTATCACCACCAACTGCCCTCTTCTGTATTCATCTGCCACATTGAACCAGAGCGAGTTGCCAATCACACCGATCACTCACACACTGATAAGTCATATACAAGTTAAATTTAACTTAAATTTAATTTAAATTTAAACCAAGAAAAAGAGGACGACAGCCTCTGGTGATGGTGACCGGGCATACACCCCGATTGTCGGCTTGGTCTGTTAGAGGCCTTACTTCCTGTATTGGATTAAAAGAAGGGTACAAATAAACAACAACTTTATTGCCTTTGTCTTTTGAAGCGCTGAAATTAGAAAACAGAGACACGAAAGAGGCCAAAAAACAACAGCAGATTTTTTTTTATTTCCCATAATTCCTTTCTCCGCCTCCCTCTTTCCCTACTGCAGCAATGTCTAAGAGAGGACGTGGTGGTTCATCTGGAGCGAAGTTCCGCATCTCGCTCGGTCTCCCAGTGGGAGCGGTCATCAACTGCGCCGATAACACAGGTGCCAAGAACCTGTACATCATCTCTGTGAAGGGCATCAAGGGTCGCCTGAACCGTCTGCCTGCTGCAGGAGTGGGTAACATGGTCATGGCCACAGTCAAGAAAGGCAAGCCAGAGTTAAGGAAGAAGGTTCATCCTGCGGTGGTGATACGGCAGCGGAAGTCGTATCGGCGAAAAGACGGCGTGTTTCTCTACTTCGAGGACAATGCAGGCGTCATAGTAAACAACAAAGGAGAAATGAAAGGTTCAGCCATCACAGGTCCAGTTGCCAAAGAGTGTGCTGACCCGTGGCCCAGGATCGCCTCCAACGCTGGCAGCATAGCCTGATGTGGACCTGCACGTTTTCAATAAAAACTGTTGATCCAGCAAAAAAAACAACAAAAAAAAAAAAACAAAACAAAACAAAAAAAACACAACAGCAGCGAAGAAGTTAAACGTTTTAAAGAAATGGGGCTGCAAGGATTTGAACCTTTGGCTTCTGAAGCAACTCTGTGCAGATTCTGCAAAGCCTTGGTGTCTGATTATGACTCTCACTTCCTACTATTCTTCCTCCTCCCTAACTGCAATTAATTTGACCAGTTTTGTGTCTTTATTTGGTCTGAAGCAGAGCGAGCATCTGATTGCGAGTGGCCTGGAGGGATGGCAGACGCTTAGCTTGCAGGGTTTCTTCAGCTGCTTCTGCACACTAATCTTCACCTGGGAAGCAAAGAGTGCAGCATGAAGATAACAGCTTTGATGTTTTATTCATGTTGAACAGATTCAAACGACACCAAGACTCCTTCCAGGTTCATTTCAGAGTCTGACAGAGACGCAAAGCAGGAAGTAATTGACCTCCAGGGAAGTCTTTCTAACAAGTTGGGTCAAAAGGGCCTGTTGGTTTGCTACTAACAAGACAATTAAGCCTTAGATCGCCTAAAAAATAGCTTAAAGTTAATAGTTTTCACCCTGATACTTCTTCTCTGTGCATTCTGGGACTGAAGAACCTGGAAAAGTTAAAAGCTTACTTCTTGTCATATCCCATGACGTTGATGTATGGAAGAGAATCTATGATTTCCGTGCCTCCTCCTTTGGTGCCATAGCTATATAATTGGCAAGAACTCACAGAGTTTGAGAAAAACATTTAACCTGACCCAAGAGGAGTGTTTCTCTAGATGTCTTAGTGAGATGAGCAGAAGCACAGCAGAGAGAGAGGAGGACGATTCTGAGCTGTTTTCATTTAAATTTTCAGGTAAAGTCCACTTTGACAGGTTACCAAGTTCTGATCTAATAAATGCGTAATTTGAAAATTACAAATTCATTCTTGACATCCGTTGTTCTACAAAAACAAAAAATCTTATCACACTGAGTTTTGTCATCTCAAGTGTTAAACTTGCTTTGTAGTTTGTGGAATACATTTCTTGGATGTACAAGACATTTCTAGGTGGCATGTGGGAGATTTCCAGATTTAACTACAGCTCTGCTTGAAGTTGTGAACTCAGCAGCCAAACAAGAAGCAACCTCCCGCTGCTTTAAAAGCACATTTCTGAAAGGACAACACTAGAAGAGACACTTCGAAGCTGCCAAATGTCTTTTTATTGTACAGTTTACACCCAAGAGATAGCTGCTGGAGATACCAGATAACGATAAGATAGGAGGAAACATCAAATATGTATGAAAACAGACAAAAGATGCTCACAATTTAAGCTAAAACAATTAGATTTCATTGATAATGTCAAATGTATAAAAAGCTTAAATTGATACAAAGGCCAATTTAACCCTTTGAGCCCTCTATAGGCCTCTGCTAAAACATGTCATACCCATCATGATATGAGTACATCTCTGCAACCATGAGATCTATTTTGAATACTTTTGGAGTTATAGTAAAGGTTGTGAGATTTCCAGAGATTATGATTATATCATCTCAAGCCAAGCGGCAACCCCCGCGCTACAAAGAAGTTTATATTAATCCTCTCTTCTCTATATGTGTTTCTGGTGAAGAATGAATGAAAATGGCATATAGCACAAATTAAAAATATTTCAGGTTTGCCTAAAACTAAAATACAGCCTTTCAGGATAAATATGATTTTCCATGTGGAATGATGCGGGTGTAGCTCCTGACTTCTATCAGATCATAGGACAGAAAAGCAGAAGCAGAAAAGACATACATTTAATATTATTTTTCTGTTCTTCAGTCTTTAGTTTGGGGTTAAGGATTGACGAATTTCACTCATAATCCCATTGCAAGATCTTTCCTTCATGTTTTTCCAAGCCTCACAGTTTTAAACTCTGCAGCTGTAGCCATTTTAACGCCACTTAAGAGCTCATTATTCCTCTAAAAGTCCTACATGGAGGTAAAAATGCTCAAGCAAGGGTTTCCTCTAAAGAGAGTTGAACAAAACAACTGAGAAACACTTACAGCAAAGAGATGCTAACAAAGAAACAAGGGATTCTGTTGCCATGGGTACATCATGCCACAATGATCTCAACCAATCAGAAGGTTGGTGGTTCGATCCACAGGGGCGAAGTATCTTTGTGTGAACACCACATTGTGTTTGCTGTATGAGGGGAAATCCATTCAGTACAGAGAATAAAATGTACAGATGACCTTATGAATGAGTGTGTGAATGAGCGATGGTCTCTGAACTGGTTAGAGTGCTCAACTAGACTAGAAAGACTTAATATGAGTTCTCTAACTCTATCACAATTTCACCTGAATGAGCTCATCTACAGTAACAAGTCAGCAGTCCGAAACCTAATCAGAATGAATTCTAATGGAGGAACTGACATTATTGGGACACAAACAAATGACAAAACCCTAAATAGAAACCTGTAGCAGAGTCTCAGCTGATGCATCGCTGTCTCTTTCCCATAGTCATCAATCATTTGGAAATCTAGGAAACAAATCTATATAAATCTATATGATGGCGTTAAAAATACAGCTGGGGTTCAAGTGTGGTTACAGCTTTATAAAAAGCTTATTAAATAATTCTGTGATATATATTTGTATGAGATCTTGACTTTTCAACCGGACTTAGCAGGCCCAAGCATCCGCTTGGATTTGTTGTGACTTGGACCGACTCTGCATGTTCCAGTTAGACGGGGCTGGTTTGTCAGGATGTTTGTCCAGTGGGAAGACAGGCTAAAAAAGACCTCGGTGTTTGGTTTACCTGTTTGTGTGTTCAAAGGTCCGAATAATGTTTGATTTCATATGAAGTTGCATTTAACCATAAGTTAAAGTATGCATTCTTATTTAGTTATGGTCTGAAATAATTACAGCGAGTAACGGAGTGAAAAAGTGAATGTAGGGCCCTGAATAACAAAACAACTTCTCTGAATGAGAAACAACATGAAAACCAGGTGTGTCCTGTCTTTAGAGACAGAAAGTCAGTAAATGAGCAAAGGTTTGTTTAGAAAAGTCAAAGTGATCTGGAACAAACTCGGTTCATGACTCACTAAGTAATGAATGACTNCAAAGTGATCTGGAACAAACTCGGTTCATACTGGAAAGTAAGTAATGACCCACTAAGTAAGTCCAGTTCAGAACAAAGTTCAGCATCATCCCTTCCAGCCCCCAGCCCAACCGACCACATTTCCTCCATGAGTCCACTCTCAACTGGACCAATGAGGCAGCACTTTGATGTTCTTTGATTTCTCAAGCGCTTTTAATTCAATTCAGCTGGTCTGTTGTTAAGAAGCTCCATAAATTCCAGGTGGATTCCTCCAACGCCACCTGGATTTATGACTAGCTAACAGAGGGAGCTGTGAGACTGAAAAGTTGTGTGTGAGATGGTGGTCAGCAGCACTGGAGCACCACAAGGCACTGTACTCTCACCATGTCTCTTCACTGTACACCTCAGACTAACAAAACAACTCTGAGTCCTGTCGTCCACAGAAATACTCTGATTACTCTGCAGTGAGAAGAGTACAGAGAACTGTTCAGTCAGTTTGTGAGATGGTGCAGAAACTATCGCCTCATCTTGAACACACACACACAAAAAAAAAAAAAAAAAAAAAAAAAAAAGAAAAGAGATGACTGTTGACTTCACAGGCCTGTAAGATGAAGTGTGATTAACATACCACGGATAGACTGTGTTTTTCACAAAGCCGAGCAGTGCACAGTCTTTTTTTTTCTTCCTTTTTTTCATGTGCACCTTTAATGAAAAATGTATTTTGAGCCCCGTCTATGCAACATCAGAAGTTATTAAACGCTGTGAGAATGTGTGGCATTATGTTCTCTTGCCTGAGAGCCTTGGTGTGATGCATTGCTATTAATAAACTTGATGACTTGGGACCAATATCCAAAAGCTGAGTTTTGCCTTCTTGAAGACAGAGAACGGGTAATATAAAAAAAAAAAAAACAACAACTTCACATTACATGCTTGTTGCAGGATTTCTTTGTCTCGTTCCAATTCTACTTATTGAGCTGTAACAGCTTTTCCTCTCATGTTTGCTGGCATATAATTGAATTTCTTGTTTGCAGCATTAGTAATGAGGATTATACTCCTGTTTTACACATACCCATCACACATACTTCTTGATGGCAGGCCGGATGTGATCAAGTCTATTTTGATTTTCAGTTAGTGGTAGAAACTCCTCAACCAGCAGAACAGAGGCTAGACTTTGTGGAGTTCAACCTTCGGTCACTCTTAGACCAAAAACTAACCACGCTATGGTCACAGAGTGGACAGTTCAGATGAGATGAGGTATTTTTCAGAGGAAATATCCTCTCTTCTGGGTGTTTTGTGTCTCTGAAGCCTTGTGTGGGCTCTGTTGAATGAGTTGAGCTGTGACTGTAACCTGCAGCGGCGTGAAACAGCTGCTGAGCTGTGACAGACTTCAGACCGAGGCGTTAAACGGGCCCGCCGGACCGACTCATTATCCCGCTTCGGGCGCTCATGGAAGAAAACTCCATGAAATCTGCAGCTGCTGTCTGTTTGCTGAGATTTCTGCTATATATTCTGACCAGGCTTTAGTCATGCTTCGATGAAACCTCCCCTCTTTATAAAAGCCTGCACCATTTTATTTATAAATTTAACGATGATCATCATCGCAACTAATGCAGAGACAGTAAACAGTTCCTTCATCCTAGAAATGATGAGGATGCTGCTGGTTTTTCCAGTTTTCATTTCATCAGATGTTTAATGCCTGAAGCCACAGAGAGAACGAGTCAAATGGCTTCTATTCAATTCACTTTCATTTAAGCCATTTTCTCAAAATCCATTTATTACTTTTAGGGCTTCATTTGAAAACCCTGCGCTCGGAGAAAGTGCAGAGGGAAATGAAGTGAGATGTCCTTAAAGCAGCCAAATGCTGTTGATGTTCTTTCGCTGATTCATTGCTCTCAATATTTTTGTTGTTACTGTTAATGGAAAAGCTATTTGCAGACATATAGCTCTTTGAGCTACAGGATAAATCTGGCTATGCTTTATTTGCAGGCATGGTTCTGTTATGCCTGACTTACGGTGCCATTATACAGGCTCATATAATGTGCAGTAAAAGCTGCAGGATAGCGAGCACTTTTCAGCCTATTTGACTTCACCCACAGTGAGGACCTGCAGCTGGGGATCAGGCTCAGATTGGGCTTAAATACCAAGAATTCAAGGCTCTTTTTTCCACTGATTGATGGAGCTTCTAAGTATATTATGTGTTTCTTTATCCGAGGAAGTGGCAGAAGTTTAAAACTTCAGAAGGTTTGTTGGCTTTAAGTCACAATATTTAGCATTTATAAGCTATAAACAAACATTTTGTATCCCTCTCTTATGTATCTATGAGCATTATCAACAACTATAACTTCTGCTCTAAAAACAGATTTTCTATAAACTAATCTGGGTAAACATCAGAGGACGACCCTCTGCCTTTGCTGCGGTGAGATATGTGTAAGTAGAACACACATAAACTACAATTGGAATAGATAAAACCAACCCATTGGCTGTTCAAACGTGCAATGCATCGTGGGTAATGTGAAGTCGGTGTAGCACTGGGTGAGTATAGGCAGTGACTGTCGTGAGACCTCAAATAATTGTAACGAGTTCAAGTTCTTTGCTTTTAATACATTTTGTTCAGTTAAACATTAACAGAAAAACAAATGTTTCAATACTTCTACAAAAACTGTGGTTACATGTGAATGAAACATCCAAGTTAAGTGAATACACTTGAAATTTTCTGTGTGGGCATGACAATAAATTTAATCACACTGACTCTGAACAGTCAAAGCCTCGGGGTCCCTCTGTGCTCTTTGGGGGGACCCTTCAGGGCCCCAGGTTAAACAAACGCTGTAATTCCAGTCCAGCTCAGTAAGAAGACGAAGTCTGACTCATCTTCAGACAGACTGCAGGTTTTCATCAATGTTCTCTGGCTGAAACTGAACATTTAGATGTTTGTGTTGCATTTAATCAGAAGTGGAGGTGGTTTTCTGTCCAGCTGGGACCCTGACATATAATCAGCCGTGTGTTTTCGCTCGTTCTTCAGCCTCTGCTGCTCTCTCTGCTGTTCGAGTAGCTGCTGATGTGACTGAGCTGCAGAGTCTCCAGAAGTTTCCCTACAGATTCACCTGCATCCTCTGATGCAGCCCGCCTCCTCTCAGCCAAACTCTGTCATCAAAGCACTCAGGTCCACAAAAGGAGTTTTCATTCTGTGTGTCTGCAGACAGCTTTTATGCATCTCTGCTGTCAGGCTGAAAAGAGGTTTTTACTGAAGACAGGCTGGAAACCTCCATTCCACCATCAAACCAGTCAAAATAACAAACAGTGTGACACTTAGAGAATTAAAAAGGCGGCGTAAAGCTTTTTCAGGACGACTCAGTGAGACTCATTCCAAAAATATGAAATAACTTAATAACTTAATGTATTTTTAATTACGCTGCACCAGCATCCAGTTAATGAGTAAAACTATGTTTTTATGCACATAACAGAGAATAAAAAGGGACTTTGGAAATAAAAAAGGTAGAGAGATGCACCAATTTGCTTTTTTTCTTAGGTTCCGATCTAAAACCTAGAATTGGATATCGGCCGATACCGATATTTTACGATACCAAATCAGTTTATGTGAACATTATTGTGATTATTGTTGTTGTTATTGTGTCAAGTTTCATTAAAGCTGTAATTAATCACACAACCCTTCTTTATAAGAGAGCAACTAATGACCAAAATTAATGCAGTTTTTACGATATATACATGAGTTCAAATGGATATATTTCATGTCTGTATCAACATATTTTGGTAGGACCTGCATAATACCTATAATTTGTGAACAGGGAACCAGAAAGGTCCCTCTTTGGATCGGTGAGGTGGATCAGGCAATTCAGTTCGATACCCAATTCATGAATCAAGTCAGTATCGGAGTGCAATACCGATGTTGGATCAGATCGGTCTCAACTCTAAAATATGAGACATTCAACGTGCAAGAGAAGTGGAAAGAAGTTAGAAACGGAGCCTGCATATTGTTAAAAGACAGTTTCAGATTGAAGAATGGTTTGGATCGCAGGAGGATCAAACCACATGTTGCTGCAGGAAAAACACACCGTGGCTACATCCTGAGTGGGTGAGCGCTGAGGCGGCTGCAGTCAGTCAGACTGACTGTTTAACCCGGGCTCCAAAGCCGACTCCGACTCCACTAATCAGAGGTTTAGTTAGCGACGTTCATCATCAGAGGCTCCTGCTTGTCCTTCAGATTTCATAATGAGGTATTTTTAAACCTCAATGGCTCCAACAAAGAAACAATGTTCTGATTCTTTGACTTTAGATGCTCAAACACAGAAGCACAAACACAAATATTTTCACAATACGTCCTTTTTAATGAATCATTAGTTTAACTTTCAACTATAGAGCAAAAGAGCCTGAGCATTAAACCCTGTGTTTCTGACTCACTGAGAAGCAATTATGTACATTCCTGGTGTTGTTGTTGCCCTGAAGCATCCAGAGGTTGATGCCTGGAGCATCACTTTACAGCAGCATTTCGCTTTATGGCACAGACTCCAGCATCTGCATGTCAACACACAATGTGCACTGTGGCTGATACAGCAAAGAAATACAAGAGGACATTATCAGAGGAAGAGAGGAAAAGAAAGCGAAGAAGAGGCAGAGCAAGAGAAAAGACAAGAGTCAACATCAGACTGACTTTTACTGACTGGCGAGATCTCAGAGAAGAGACAGGATGAAGACGGATGCTGAACTGGCCGTCATCAGGGGGCGTCGCAGTCAATCTGCCAGTTCAGTCATGTTAAAGACATTTTCTTTTATTTCTTTATTTAAAAAAAAACAAAAATCTCTGAAAACAAAAAATTAAAATGATGTTACCAAAAGGTAAAACTAAGTAAATAATTAAAAATGAATAAAAACAGCCTAAATGGAAAGTTTTCTTCCATTTTTCTTAAGAAATCACCACAATTAACAGCAGTTATGTGGCCAAAAAACTTTTACAATTACAATCTTGATAGTAGTTCTTTACTGTTTCCTCCCAATACGAAACATTTTTCACCATTTAAAACCAGTTAGCTTTATCAGACCTGTGTTTTGAGTTTTAATGTAAAATGACTGAAAATAGTAAATGGTCTGTACTTTTATCCAAAGCGCTTTACATGTACGTCACATTTACGCATTCACACACACATTAACGCACTGATGGCGGAAGCTGTCATGCAAGGCGCTCAACCATAACCCATCAGGAGCAATTAGTTGTTTGGTGTCTTGCTCATTGACACCTAGGCACAGATTCTCCAGGCCGGGATCAAACCGGTGACCTCTGGGTTACAGGACGACCGCTCTACCCACTGAGCCATGCCGCCCCAGCATGCTCTGGTGGACAGATCAACGTAAATAAGGAGTTTTCTAAACTGGAAATGGCTCCAGCGTGTTACATTTTCCCTCCTCAGAGAAAACTGAGGAGGACGGCTGAGCTGGCGTTCAGCTGTGAATCCAGCCACGAGTCCTCTGGCACCAACTTAACATATCAATGTTTAAAAACAGCAAACATTTCAATACAGACTCAGAAGTACACTTAACCAGCTGGACACTTAAGGGGACTACTTTCTGCAGCGGATTAACCTGAATCTGCTGTTCTGGCCTGTTCATCAGTGGCTCATTGATGTCTTTCTAATGAACGTAGCACTTTGACTGGAACATGCTATAATAGTACATTTATTTCAGTGTTGGTGGTTTCATGACAAAGATCTGCTATCTTTCTGTTTATCAGGAGGGAAGCAGAAGGGCTTCTTCACCTCCGGTATCATCACCACCTCCAGATGTTTCCATCCTGGAGCTACATCCAGCCGTCAGAGCAACCCGCTTCATCGCCACCTCGCTGCTGGCTGTGAATCAGCTCCCCAGCCGGCCTCTTCAACTCTTCCCACCCCCGCAAACTGCTGTGTAATTTGCATAATTGCAGCCCCATAACTTCATACAGTGTCATTTCTTTCAGTACAATGACGGCTGGTGAATTAACACAGCAGCAAGTGCAGATTAGTGTATGTTGGTGTGTTTATTGTTGGATTGTGGCTGTTTCTGGCAGGGAGGAGTCGCTTTGTAGCTTTCTTTTGTGGAAAAGAGCCACTTTCTCCTGAAATCCCAACAAGCTTCATTTACGTCTCTCAGCTGTGAACAAAACACTTTCATTTATACAATCTCCAATAAGCAGCCGACTGTTTTGCATTTTCATTCTCTGTGTCAAGCTGAGACACCGTGAAGTGACTGACTGCACTAATTTCCCACAGAAGGCAGTTTTGGCCTCGGCGATAACTAAGGGGACATATAACACAGGATATAAAGAAATTATATTTCGCTTTTTGGTACGAGCAGAAGGAGGAAAGATGAATCTCAAACAGTCGCCGTGTTTAAAAGCAAATATTAAAGCGTGTGTGGCTCTGAGAGACATAAGAGGATTATGGTTGCATAATCAGATACTAACAGGGTGTAAAATGTGTGACATAAAACTCTGATACTGTCACACTGAGTGTCTGGGCTTGTTGCATTAAAACGCTTAACAAGAAATCCTCCAGTTTACATCATGGAAACGGATAACATCTGTCTTCCAGTGGAGTCATGTTTGTCCTTAAAAACTGCAGCTCGAGTCAGCAAAAAAATCCTTTCAGTAGAAGAAATGTAGTAAACTAAGGATTTAAAGATTATTTCATGCAAATAAGAAACATTTTTCTACATTGAAGATGTAATTCCAGCAGTACATGGACCCTCACCATCAAGTAAACGGTGTTAGCAGTGGAAAGCTGGATTCTGATATTAACACATGGTTGAAAAAAGATTTTACTGCAGATTCTGCAGAGTCAACTGAAGATTTCTCTGTCAATGTTTAGGAAAACTTCTGTGGCTCTTCATCAAAACACAGTAAGCTGCGGATGAGTGCACGCCAAAGCTCAGATATAAAAGTGATGTATAAACTGTTCACCCACCTGTTCAACTGCTTGTTAACACAAATATCTAATCGGCCAGTCACATGGCAGAAACTCGGTTGATTCGGTGGTGTGCACACGGTCAAACGCAACCATCTCTAGGGTTTACAGAGAACGGTCTGCAGAACAGCATCTCTGAACAATCTGACCATGTCCATCCCTTTATGGCCACAGTGTCATTATCTTCTGATGCTACTTCCAGCAGGATAATGCACCATGTCACAAAGCTCAGATCATCTCCACCTGCTTTCTAGAACATGACGATGAGTTCACTGGACTCCAACGGCCTCCACAGCCACCAGATCTCAGTCCAGTAGAGCAGCTTTGGGATGTGGTGGAACGGGAGATTCTCATCATGGATGCAGCCGACAAACCTGCAGCAGCTGTGTGATGCTGTCATTGAATGTAGCATCCAGTGTCACTTGTAAGGTAAACACTAAAATAAACCAATGGTGAATATAAGATAAACAAATTGGAGAATAAAAGCTAACATTACACATCTCCATAAAGATTAGCTGAAATACAACGATTCCATGCCTTCCATTAAATATACTGATGTGATTTGAACTAACGTCTATTGTAAATAAAGTTTAAGTGTTTCGGACCATTGAATGGGTTATGGATGTATCATTCTTGTTTATCATAAGGGAGGGAGATCAAAGGATCAAACTCTGGTATCTAAACATCTACTGGTTGAAGCTCCCAGAAAGGGAGTAATAATGGAGAGAATTTCCCCCAGTAGTGACTTTCTCTGAACTTTGGGTTCAGTGTTAGCATCATTTAACAAAGAGGCTAAACGCTATCAGCTTTAACACAACAAAAAGCTCAGAAATGTCTTTGCTTGCCTCTGTGTGTAGATAAAAACTTGTTCTTTACCAAAATATATCAGTTCTTGAGTCTGTGAGATTTGCCAGCAATAAATCTGCTTTGTTTTTGTGATGAAGTGCTGCTATTGCTGTGGAAAGCTCTTCAGAGAGTCAGCACACAGAGCCAAGCTCAGGCTGAGGGGGCTTTTGTCTTCCTCCGGGCGTTTTCTCACAGACTGTTTACTGCTACTCTGCATGTTGGGACTGTTTATGAGCCTTGTGGACGCTGCTGTCAGGGCGCCACGAGTTCCCAACCAACCCGAAATCTGTCACAAACTCCTGTTGCTCCCGAGATGTCTGAAATCTGAACAAAGAGGCATTCAGCCTCGCAGCGGAAACAATACATTTAGAAACCTTGATTATAAAAGTGGTTCCTTCAAAGTCAAAGAAACCTGACAGCTAAACAGAGGGCCGTCTTGGTTTTCTACATCGTCTTGAATTTGCATTTTCAATTTCCAGCTCTCAGCTTGTTTTATCCTCCAGTTTTGCCCTTTTAAACCGCCTGTCAGGATCCTTCTTCTTTCCTGCCTTGCAGTCTGTAACCTCGACCTCTTCTAACCCAACCAATCACATAAATCTCACAGTCGGCACGTTAACGGCCCTGCAGAGACAGAAAATTTCTCACCCCGCTATTGATTCCGAGGAGGCATCATACGACAGGATGTGAGCTTTGCTTTGAGACATTCCTGTCTCCCCCTGAAGCCAAAAGAGAGATTTAGCTTGTGAGATGCTGAACATAGAAACTCTGCAGTCAGAGCACCGCTGCATGAAAAGAAATGGAGTTACTGCGACAAAGAAGCAGCAAGATAGAAACCAAAAAAGCACCAAAACCCGAAAATGGGAGCTCCATCATCCAGTCAGATGGTGTGAAGATTTAGGTCATTAAAGAGATTTACTTGCATTAATTTGATGGATTTCTCAATCTCCAGAAACCTGTTGGTTTCGGCTCTTTTACAGCAAAAAAAAAAAAGCCAAGTTAAAATAATACAAGACAAACGTATTTATGCAGCACATTTCATACAGAAGTTAACCCCATGTGCTGTTCATAATAATAAACCAAATACATTCAGGGAGTTACAGTTGTCATCGCCATCATCACCACCATTTTATAAAGTATTCATCATCAGTTCTCCAGCTATTTTTGACATTTTAACTCATTTTCAGTGCAGTTCTTGTACCTGAGTGTTTACAGAGGAACTTAACTCTGAGTCATTCAGGCATGAAAAAGGCTCCGAACTCGAGGGATGAACCAGTGTTGTGTCGACACATAACACATCACTCAACAGTTTTTAAATGGGATCGTAACACTGTTACTACACACATAATCCCGGCAGAAAATTACCAGGACACTTTGTGGGAGGATTGATCCACATATCAGTGATACTGATCAGTACTAGTGTGATAACATCCATACTTTAATGGAAGGTTTGAAAACTGTCAGAAACTTCATAAATAAGGCGATTTTTGGTTCTCTCACCAACATGATGCCAAATTCAGATTTCTTTGTTGTGAAAAACAACTTTGTTGTTTCTGTCACCATTAAAAAAGAGAGAAAATTAATTTAATTTACTTTCAATTTTAATTTTACAGACTTTTCTTATTGACAACTTCCTGTTGCAAATATTGACTTTGGAGTCTCTTAAAATTATATATACAGTATATAAATAAATAAGTGAGCTTGTGTTCTGTAATCCAGCACCTACAGTTCAGATAAGGTTCATGAAAAATTGTACTTTTGGTTGAATAAAATAAACATATTCAGTTTTAATTCACTGTGGCAGAAAAATGTTGTGGTGAAAATATTACTGAATAAAACTCTAGTCAAAGAACATTTGCAGGATAAAAAGCTGCTTTTTACTGTATAATTCAGTTTTAAATATGATGGAGACACAGAGCTTCAGATTTCTCCTAACTGTGTCTTATCCTCTGAGATCGGAGTTACTGCTGTAGAGCAGTGACTGAATTTAGATTTGTTTTCCAAATGGAAACAACAAAAAAGACTCCCCAAATCACTGTGGTTTTCCTTAGAAGAAGAAAAACACTCCTAACGTCATGTTTTCCTTTAAAGGAGCAGCTCTGGAGCGTCATCAGACCGATCAGCTCCCGGATCCCAAGCTGCGAGCCAACCCGTTGACAGATTTATAATGTGAGGTGCTTTTTCAGCCTCCCAGCAGCTCCCTCACCCCCTCCTCCCCCTCTTTTCTGTAGCGAATGGATCCGCGCAAAGAGTCGGTGATGCGAGACTAATCAGGTCCCATTCCAATTCCGGACACAGTGGAGGACACCAGACCCCCTGTCCCCGAGCTCAAACACTAAACCAGCAGGTGATTTGCACTTGATGCATTTTAATTAGAGCACAAAAAGATCCAGAGCTGTGTGTGTTTTGGGCTGTGAAATGCATCCCCTCCCTAGTCCCCTGACTCTGAGGTAACAGGAGCCTTTAGACGCTGCTCTGGGCTTACAGATGCCCAGCCTGAGCTGGCGGCTCTTTGTGCATCCACGATCAATGGCAGGGGAAGCTAACCCCAAGCGCTGCAGCGGCTAATGGCTTCACTACAGACCCTGCAGAGAATCTGAGGTCCAGTGACAAAAGGCTGAGGAAAATGAAAGAAGGGCCGGATAGCTGCACACATGCATACCAACAAAGCAGAGTGAGGATGATGTATGGCGGCTGCAGAATGCAAAACAAAGCGCTGAATTATGAATACCCTCTGCTGCAGAAACATTGGTCCATTAAACTCCTGCAAAATGTACAGATGTGTGGACAAGCGTTTGTGAGTTATCATGTCACACAGAGTTCATCATCAGCAGAAGGCTGCTCTTTATTACCAAGCTAAAGGACAGAAGATTCAAGCTGGAGACCTGCAATGAATCGATCCTCATTTCAGACTACAATATGTTAAATATGTTCACTCAACAAAGTTAACAAACGCAGATGTCAAATTCTATGCTTAGATCATGATATTTCATATGGAAATCAAGATGGGACAAATAACAGGGAATAAAATACATTAGTCATGATTTTAAGAGGAAGAAAGGACAAAACTAATCCACTAATCCAAACCACCACATAAGTCATTTCTATATATCCTCAAATACGACTTATAGGAGCATCTTCCAAACGTGTGCCCCCTGAAGGCGAAGCGGGCAAATTCAATCAGCATTTCTATCAGAGCTAGTGATGTCTACTGTTTCCTTTAGGCCTGTACACACATACCAATTTTTGGGCTGTTTTTGTCCCGATTTTACCTCTTCCCGACCTCGGACAGCAAACGCCCGATCACAGAGAGATTTCCCTGTCCAACCATCATTTTGTCTGTGGTGTGTTACGAGCCAATTTGTCCCGATAATCCGCTCTGAAACGGGTCGTAGCCGACAGTTGGGAACATTGACATGTTTAATATTTCAGAGCCGATTTCTGAGGAACGCTGACGACTCATGCATTCTGACTGCGTGGATGGTGACGTGACACGGCTTGTAGCCAATCAGAGAGCGAGCTGGCTGGGGAACAAGGAAGTAAATAAAGTCCGTGTTCACGCCGTCTCCAGTCTGTTATTTTTTTTCAGTTCTGGCTTTTTCTGTTAACAATAGTCCCAAGACCACCATCATTCCCTCGTCCTATATATCCTCTTCCATGCTGTATGTTGTGTTTTCCAATTTTACTATGTTTCTTCCTCGTTATTTCNTTCCATGCTGTATGTTGTGTTTTCCAATTGTACCATGTTTCTTCCTCGTTATCTCCCGGTTGTTGTTATGGTTCTTCTTCTATGTTTCAACATTTGTCTGGCTTGGACGACTAGATTGTAGATGAGTTGCGGGACTGCATCGTAGTGTGTATTCTTCTGTGTTTACATTTTCGGAGCACACCATACACCATAAAAACTGATTTTTTATCTTCACGTGTAAAGTCTCGACCAGATAAAAATTCTCCTAAGATTAAAAAATCGTTATGTGTGTATCAGNGATTAAAAAATCGTTATGTGTGTACCAGGTCTTAGTCTTAGTCACAGGGACCATTTTTGTGCATCACTTTCAACCATGAGACACAATTTCAACACCCAGATTTTGCATTTATTAACATGTAAAAAACACAACAAAACCTTACTGAAACACTGAAACACTTCCTGGTTGAATTTAGGCAGAAACATCACTTGATGAGGGTTAGAAAAGAATCACAATCGAGGCTGAAATACATTCTTTCTACAAAGCCACCATCACCTAAATTGATGTTTTTCTAATTGCTTTGGTGACATAAACACAAATTATGACACTGTGTTTTCTCTTCCTTGTTGGATTTACGCTATAACATCACTTGGTTAGGATTAAAAACATCATGGTTGGTGCCACCTTAATGGACGCCATTTTGACACAAGATAATGGGTCAGTTCCTTTATGGCTGTAGCACACATTCAACATGGATAATTTTGATTTTAGGACGGAAACGATTCCTTGAATAATTCAAGTAATTCGACTGCTGAAATTACTCGAGGCAAATTATCCTCCTAAGTAATCATTAAATTTACTATTACTCATTTGTGCATCTGTCTGGATGGGTTACACAACACAGTCACTTAAGCTAGCATACGCTGCTAAGCTAACTAAAATGTGCAAGTATGACTGACGGAGAGGAAAGCAGTGAGGAGCGTAAACAATCAGAAACGCCACAGAAACGCAAAAAAAACGTGAGAACACGACAAGCTAAACCGACAAAAGTAAACACAGGACAGTGTCACGAATGGTGGGCGTCGGAGGAGGTGAGGACCCAATTGCTGGCAGGAGGCAGAATTGGTGCAGGTAAAAAGGTTTATTACCCAGGAACTCAAGACAGGGAACCACAGACGACAGGGATAAACTCCAGTGAACAAAAACCAAACATGACCAAACGAGGATCTGACAATGAGTGGCTGAAAACCAGGAGTACTTATACACAGAGGGAGTAACAAGACACAGGTGAAGTGGATGACTAATCAGACCAGATGAACTAACGAGGCAGGAACAGAAACCCACAGCACACAAGGGAAAAACTAACTAAACATGACCAGAAAACCAAAAACATGAACATAACACACCAACACCCAGAAACCATGACAGGACAGTGTGTTCATTGTTAAACTGAATTAGCGTCGCACAGCAGCACGTCCTCGATGATGCAACATCTCAGCAGGAAGCATCCACTGGACACTGCGGCTTCGTCAGCAGTTTACTGGCTCTAACCGACAGGTAATATTCAACTATTAACGTCAAGCTTGACAAATTCTTAAAGGTATAACTGGGTAGTCTGGAAAACATGATGTAGAAACATTTTTAAGAAATATAAAGGAGAAATTGTAATGAGTTTTTTTTAAGCCATTAAAACCAAAACTGAATGTAAAGGATAATTAAAAATCAAAGCTTTTGTAGAACAAACTTAGTGGCTTTTATGCTAAATGCCAAAGTTTAATGGGGTTTTAGAAAATGAAAAAAAAAGAGAAAAAAATGACATAAATGCAAGTCAACCAAAAAATAAACCAGTTTCCACAGACTGATTTTCACAGAATAACTGATTAATGAATCCATTATTTCATCCCACAGATGAATAATATTTCATTAAATTGTGTTATTTTTTGTAGAAAATGTTATTTTCCCTTTATGGTTTAGATCCCATTATAGAAACAGCTCTTTCAGCTGCAGTAAAGTGACATTAAGACGCCGGTCCATTTCTCAGACACAGATTAAAGCCTGACTCTTTGTCTTCTGGCGACAGAAAGCCCTTTCACAGCTTGATTTGGGAGGAATGGCTTCACAATAAAGAAAATGTGCTGAGCAGCGGAGGAGGTGGCGTGGCTAAACCAGGCAGAATGTGGTTAACTGAATGTGTGGTCATGGTTTTGTGAGACTGGGAGGCTCGAAAAACAAAGAGAACGAGCTGGTCTGATGATTGCTTGACACTGTAAAAATGACGGCTGGTGAGGTTTCAAGCATCAGCTGTTGCCATGACGTTTTTCTCAATGCTGAACTAAAGCAAAGAGACATGGCATCAACAAAAGGTAAGCGTCTCACGCATTTATTCACTCTGAAAAATGTGTTGTTGGGTCTTTTTGCCTTTTTTTTGTTCCAAACACCAGCAGACATGCAGACAGAGAATAACGTCATAGAACATTTCCACAATGTTTATTTATTTTTTGTTACAGTACACAAACATGGTATTTGNCATTTCCACAATGTTTATTTATTTTTTGTGACACTACACAAACATGGTAGCAAATAAATTTAGTAAATATTCTTAATGATATTTTAGAGATTCTCTGGGACGTTATCTTCGTTTAACTGGAGTTTGGTGTCCTGATATCCTAGGCTGGGTTACTTTAAAACAGGAGAAATAAAAGTGTATTTTTAAGTGCTTTGATTATGGAAGTTTAATTGTGATTGACATCTGAGATAATGACTTCCTTGGGAAGGAGGATTTGCCCAAGAGGGTAGAAACAAATGAGTGTGGCAGTACTGAAAGGTTGAAAGAAAGAAACTTGTTTTTCATAGTTTGAAGATGGAGAAGCTGCCGTCTGTGTAAAGACTGGATGCACCAGTAAAAGGTGAACAGAAGGAACTCCAGCAGATGAAAAACACCTCATGTAAATAACACAAACGCAGATGTTTTCTGCAGTAAATACATTCAGAGCTGTAAACCTCCTGCAGGGATATGGAGGTCTGAGAGCAAACAGAGCAGCACATCAGCTGGTAAGATGGTAGAGCACCATCTCCTCCTCCACAGACTCCCATCTGCCTTTAAGAGAAAGCACTAATCTTTAGAGACCATTCATTAAACACTTGCTGCTTCCCTGTTCTGCTCTACCAGGATATCAGCTCAGAAATTAACATTTACTGCACCACATGCACATTTTAGTAAATTATGTGTAAAGCATATTTAAATCAAGTAGGTCTGAAGCCTCCGCAAGTTTGAGTGCCACATTTGGAAGTGTTCAAATCTCCATACTTACTTAAATTTGCCTCATCTTCATGACTCATTACACAATTTTTAAGTTCAGGTTGTAAAGCTTCAAAGTTTCCGGACATTCTTAGAAACAAACTGTTTATTTGTGAGTGTGAGGAGAAATCTGGCCTGCTCTCAGGAAGAATACCTCTAACATACGGTGCATACCAACAATGTTGATCATTCTCTGAAAGTACTTGAGAAACATTGAGTTTGATTAAAAAACAATAATAAATAAAAATAGGGCAGCAAATCTGACAGCTGATTTTAAACTCAGCCTCACATCTACAATCTGTAGATGTTAAGCTTCACATCTTTAGGTTAGAAAGAAGATGAAATGGTGAGCTATCCACCAGGCATTTGTAAATAAACAGAAACCAGCAGCTTCATCTCAACACAGAACAAGTCCACCTTCATATTTATAAAAGTGCAGTGATGTGTAGTTTAACAACCTCCTGCCTGAAGACTGGTAAACATGCATGTCGATCTCATTTATATCATCNTAGTTTAACAACCTCCTGCCTGAAGACTGATAAACATGCATGTCGATCTCATTTATATAACTCAGAATGGAGAAAAGCATGTTATTACAACATCCATTAAAAGTGATAAAGGTCTTTAAATCAGAGGGTGAAACCACTTCCACTGTGTGTTTGGAAGACAAGCTCTGACAGCATGTCCGGCCAACACATGCATGTTAGTGCATTTACCGGTAAGTTCCTGCCAACAAATACAGAGTTAGCAAACTAAAGGTTTTCTTCCACTGAACAAGCCACATTCTGCAGCAAAACTGTGTTGTAAAAGGGTATCATTACAGCTCTTGCAACACGTTTATACATTTGTCTCTACGCCACCTCAGATCTCCCCTGGTCACTGGTTCTGACAGTTCTTGCCTCCCACCGCATCCCTTATTTAGTCCACGCTGTTACCTTCCTTGCACTGTTCCAACTGCCCTTAAAGCCTCTATATTTTATCTTACTACTTACTGAAGCCAAATTAAAATCTAAACTTAATATCAAAACAGCAGTGGATGAAATGGATTTAATGGACTTTCTTAACTCTGGTGTCCTCTTCAAATTTACCACACTCAGGTGACCTCCGTGGCCAGAAATGTTCATACAATATATTCATCAAACATTTCTAATTCTAATTTGTTTTTTCATCAAAGTTAAAAAACTTCAGATCCTTTAAAAAACTACCACTCAATCATTTATAAGCTTTAACCAGCGATTTATCCAAGATTTATAGGAGTTTAAATGCCATTTTATATTATGGAGTCCCACGGCTTCATTATATAGGTGGCAAAAATACAAGAATTTCCTGCATTTGCCTCAAGTGGGAAAAAAGTTGAATCTGGGGGTATCCAGTAAAAATGTTGACTATCATGACTTTTCTTCTGAATGAAATGCTCAAAGTAAAGGGTGAATGTGTTAAAACTGGAATGACTGTGAGATTAAAATATGTAGTTTTAATGTAAGTGAATGGAGCATTTTTGGCCATGAAGGTTCCCACAGGAAGTATCTGATACTACATGAAAAATGCTAATGTCATCAAATCAGTTTTACTGCAAATCTTTGATGTACCTAAGAATCTAATCACTATTAAAGCCCCACACCTGATATCAAACAGAAAATAATTCTTTTTTTTTAATGAATAATAGTTCAAATAATTATATTTGTACTTAAAGGACGAACAGTCTTAACCTGAATGATTGTTTAAGTGATTTATGTAAAAAGAAAGGTTGTAAAATTGAATTCTGATGATTTTATACCAGTTCTGTGTGCATGAACATGTATGGCCATGAAGGAAAGGAAATATCTGACATTACATAAAAAATATGAATGAAATCAAAACAGTTTTGTTGTTCTTCTTTGACATATCTAAGAGTCTAATCACCACCAAAGATCCACCCACATGTAAATTTATAATATGAAAAATAATTCCGTTTTTATGGGTTTTTATGATAAATACTGCAATAATTCAAATAGTATTTAAAGGGTTAAAATCCTGCAAATTAAGAAGATTTGAACTTGTTTAAGTGATTTATGAAAAAAAGGGAAAAATATTCATGTTTGATTATTTTATAGCAGTTTTTAGTGCTTGGACATTTTTGGCTCTTGGAAAAAAATCATGCAACTAATCATAAAGCAGTTAGAATGACCACAAAATAATACAAAGGTTCAGCTACACTATACTTATTCACTGCTCCCTCTGAAACTTCCCACCACACAAATCTCATTGTTTTCCTCACCGGATGTAGTTTAAAATGACCTGAAACACAAAGTTTTATTACTTAATCAATATGTGAATTATTAAGCACCAAATGACAAAATGTTCCTGCTGCTGCAGCTTCTGTGGGACTCCGTGTCGACTGGAGAAAAATAAAATTCTGAACTTTGATGACGGACACAACACATCTGATTTAAATGTCACTCAGCTTGAAGTGTGGAGAAAAATACACGAGATGTGTAGCGATGAGGAAACTGTGACCTTCAGCACATTAATACATAAAGCTGACAGAAATGTCAGATTGTGTTTTTTAATGTTTTTCTTTAGCTTTGACTTGAGCTCTTTCTGCTGTCTCCTCTATTTTCCAGTATGCTGTGTATTGACTGTTGGATCATCTGCCTCAGTGCTACTAAGACAAATGCCTGTCCTGTCACTGCGCTCCACAGTGAGTCTGGCTTTAACAGCTTGGAAACATACATTTGTGTTGAATCTGTCTTCTCAGTCAGACCGGAACTAAATATCTACTTCTGTGTTTAGCATTTGCAGGACGTTTATTTTCTTAATCAAGCTGCATCTCACAGAAGGAAACAGCAGAGTGAAGGCCGAGCTGCAATAAATCTAATAAATGAGGGCTCTGCAATTCCACTTTACTTCATAAAACTGCCATTCGCACCTAATCTACAGAGCCGTCGGCTCGTGCAGTATTACTCTGCATAACTGACAGCACACATAATAAAAGCAATGTCACAGAATCATTTTCTAGGTGAGGAGGGAGGAGGCTGTCACCTAATTTTAATTGTTCTTTCGGTTTGACGCCCACACGTTGAGCTGGACAAAGATGAATTGGTGACTAATATGAATCTGTAAGAGACACTGAAGGCATTTGTGCTGCTGGCTTTGTTTCAGCAGTCTGCAACAGATTAAAGGACCAAGTCAAGGTACAGTACAGGTACAAAATCGAAATGTTGAATTTAATGTTTTTATCCTCTAAAAATATGCCATTTTTTATCAAAATACCATTTGGGATAAGTAACACTTTAAACTCACCATAGAAGAAGACAGTACACATGTACACAATGTTAAAGTAGTTTCCTGTGATGCAGTCATCGCTGCACCTGAAGCCACTGGATCCAGTCACACATGAAAACATCTTTATATCTGGAAGATTTTTGGCTACTTATGGCCACCATACATTCACAGCTGTGATTGGTATTTAGACTAATTGCTATACCCACCTTCACCACTACATGGCAGTAATTCTCACACGCTGTACCTTTTAAACAACCTTTGTGAGAATGCTTGAAGGTGAATTTGGCTCTTTGATTTAAATAAAACAGTCAATATGATTAGTTTGATTCATAAGTTGGTGGCTGGAGGCGATACAACTTCAAGCAACATCCTGGAGAATTACCAGAGGATTGTCTCAGGGTTCAGGTTGTGTTGAAGAATAAGGTGTTCAGAACAAATATTGACTATTGAAACTTCATTAAAGTTGTACAAACTGTTTTTGATTTATGTTAGCTTGTTTCAATAAACTGCTGCACTCACTTCCTGGTTTCCAGTAATTAAATGTGTCTCCAAACTTATGCACGGCCCTGCAGTTTGCTTATAAATTGACAGAAATATTTCTTTAATATTTATGCAACATGACTCCATGATTTTCCTTTATGAAGAAAACTAGAAGTAAATATTAAAAGATTTTCCAGATTTTTTTTTTCAAAATAGCTACTTTGTGGGAGTACAAAGCAAAGGAAGTGCAGGAGTAATAAAGAGCTCTAACCATTTTAGGGTGTTAACTATGTCAAATGACTGCAAACGTGTAAACATGACAAGAAAAAAGTGATGGTGAAAACGAAGGTTCTGAAACTACAACCTTCTGTTTGGTAAGTTAGCTTCATTTTGCGGTACTTTATTGTGAATGCGCAAACAAATTTTGATTCGAATCAAAGAATCATACTCGGTCCACAAAAGCAGGTCTCAAATACAGGAAGCGCACTACAAAAAAAGTGCATTGTGGGTTTGGTGCATGGCATTGTGGTGTAAACACACCCAAAACATAAGGGTGTGTGTGGGCAGCTCTGGACGGGAGAAACAACTTACAGTCAGAATTCGGAAGAATTCGGTAAAAGCTGTAATAGAAATAAGACCAACCCGAGATCGGTAGGATGTGATGCAGCTTCACGTTTAGCTGTTATGTGTTAGAAACCAAAGTTGTTCTGTATAACGGGGTTTTCTTCTTTACTGGTTTCCTCGTCTTCTTCTTCAGTAATTCTTGGTGCAGCGCCGTCTCTGGCGGAGAGTGGAACACGTCATTTAAAAGATCCGGTTTGTTAGAGTTGTGCTGCGTGAATGTAATCTCAGCCTGGAAGAATAATGCAGCGCCCCAACTGAGACCGAGTCTAGCGGACTATCCTGGTGTGAATGTGTAATCCCAACTGCTTCCACCTATCCACACATCAAGAACTTCTAGACTTCCAAGATTTAAGCTGCAGATTCAGAGCTTATTCCCTC
>CM047982.1:32059131-32071682 GCA_026261665.1 Melanotaenia duboulayi
AAGATTTAAGCTGCAGATTCAGAGCTTATGTCTTTCAGCTCTGCAGAGGCCTGGTGATGAGCATTCATTTTATTCAGGTGTATTTGAGAAGAGATGCATCTTAAAGTTGCAGGATAGTAGCTCTCGAGGACTGGACTGGGCACCCCTGCTTTTTGACATAAGTAGACTTTCTTTAGGTGTTTAGTGCTAGAAATTTAAACAAAAAAAAAGACAACATCTGGTCTCTTTCTTTGCACAACATTCGGCATTTTGGTTTCTTTATTCATCTGATGAACATGAGCCTGCAAAAGTCACATACAAGCTATTCCACTCAGAAGTTATAAACAACCAAAGTTCAACATTGTGTTATGTGGCTAAATGAGCATAATTAACTGATAATGATAAATGATAATGATTTACATGTCTGACCTGGAAAACGTATTAAACATAGAAGCATATTAAAGTTGAATGTTGGAGGTGATTCGGACTCCTCATCTGCAGTAGTGAAGGTTCCCGCAGCAGAATGAGCCTGAAAATAATCAGACCTTACAAGAGTGGGATCAAAGCGGTGGATCAATCAAGCGCTCGCTGCTCCAAATGTCCAAACCTGCGGTCAGCCGCCATTAAGATTTACATGTTGCTGGTGAACTTGATCTGAGGCTGAGGTGAGATTTATCCCGTTTGATGTGCAGACATCACTGTTTGGTGCTGCAGGTAAAGAGTGACGTGGGTTCCCGATAGCCCGATGGCTTCACCCGCAGAGCCGAGGGATCCCCTTACTGAGCAGCATCAAACACATCGCCTGGCGTGTCTGTGAACACACCAGGCGAATTACACCAGGCGGACTACACACACACACACACACACACACACACTTTACCACAGAAAGCATGTCAACATTTGTTCTCAGAGACTACTTGTCACCATGGTAACTGCACAGCTGACAAATATCAGTGACACCAAGAAATAAAAGCTCTCACTTCTGTGCACGCTGCCAAAATGATGGATTTGAGAAAAGTTTATTCTGTCCTGAAAAACAAGACTAAACCTTGAGCCACTGCTGAGGTGTGAGTGATTTCTGGGACAGCAGCGGGTCACCAACGGTCCAACGCTCGCCAATGTCTTATATGTTCATGCTTTTCACACATTAGTCCACCTAAATTAATAATTCCTGGACTGTTGTTGTTAAAAGCACCAATAGATTGACTGGCTGATTGTTGTAATATGTTTTCCTAATTTAAAAATGTTACCATGGTAACCAGTGATTAAATTGAGATTTGCTATGTTGGGGGGTTTGATCAAGGGTGGATTGGGGACAGGCCTTCAAATGAACATTAACTACAATTTACAGACTATTTCATATGATAACAACTTGGCTTCAGTAACCACACTGAAGACGAGGAAAACTTGAATATTTCTAGTTAATGTTTATTTTCTGTGACTGATCTTTACCTGGTAAACCTCGGTTTCCGGAGTGAAAGTGAATGCATTGTGTAATGTAGGTGTTCTGTTCTGTGTCGACTACCATGTTCTTGATCATAATGCAGCATTAATACAGCATCATTTCAGCAACAGCCTACTTGGTGATAAAACTCTTTATACGCCACCCTTTTTGCCATTTGTGCCCCCGCATGCCCCCCCATGGATAAATTTCTAGACCCGCTCCTGCTTTGAGCTGGAAAGACAAAAGCTGGTTGGTTTTCAGTGTCAGTGGTCCAGAGCCTCATGTAATGTTGATTTTTATGTAACCTATAGGGTGGTTAGTGTTTGACAGATTGGGTATTTATTATTTGCATAAAGGAAAACATCTTCCAGAGAGACGATCAGTCCACTTTGTGCACAAATGTGGATAAATGAGAAATATGGTATAATGAATGAGCACTGGACTCTCTCAAATCACACTCAGCTGTTCACCCCTCGCTTGCCTTCATAGTTCTGGATCTTTGGTATTTCACAACACAAAAAGAACCACAAAGGAGTTCGATTGTCTTAATTGTTAAGATTTATTAAGAATTGAAAATCATGAGAAAGTTTTATTGCCCCTGATTTATGTATCCAGGTTAAATGTTGTGTCCAAGTCAGTTTGAGCCCTTATGGTAACCCACCCTAATAAACTGGTAAAGCACTCTTGATATCTTGAGAAACCTTAAAGCCCACAAGCCCGGGACATCACGTTTAAGCTGCGTTTTGTTTACTGCATTGTGTCACACCCTAGCAACTGGATATCAACATACTGGCTGTTTTGAATGCGCACCATGGCTGATTCAGCAAAGAAACAGAAGAGTACATTATTAGTGGAAGAGAGGAAAAGAAAGAGAGAAAGTGGCAGAGCAACAAAAAGACAAGACATCCAGTTGCTAGCTTGTAATGCTTTTGATAGTTTATAGTCTGAACCCCAGGAAGAACCTTACGTCTTGGCATCAGCTAATGCGGATCCTTTAAAATAAACAAATAAACAAAAGTCGACATCAGACTGACTTACTGGCTGGGGAGATCTCAGAGAAAAGACAGGATGGTGATGGATACTGAATTAGCCATTGTTAGGGGATGCCACGTTGCAAACTTTTCAGAAAAGTTTAGTAGCGTTGCTTTATCTGAGCCAGGGAACTGTGTGTTTAACAAAAATTAGCCTAAAAAGTTATTGTGCAACTTTTCAAGAGCACCAACCCTGAACTAATTTATTTTGACATACATTTGTATGAAATACATTTATTTAATTTTAAAACACATTAGCATTTGATGTTAGCATTTAGCCTAAGACAAGCTGTGCCTTATCCCCACAGACAAGCACAGCTGCTGGTGCTTTGTCATATTTAAAAAAACTAAATAAGGATAATAAACTGAAAATCTTCAGTCAGTTTGATCTCATTAGCTTAATTCACCTTTTCAATGTCCTCGTTATCCTTTGGAAAATAATACAATGATGATAATGAAGATTAAACAGTTATGGGGACTAAATCTTGTTTAGTTTTAGCTAGAAAAGTTTAATCCAAACAACATCAAAATGTGGTAATCTCTGGTTTAAAGACAGAACCAGCCCAGGTTCAGGCTTTGAAAAGATGCTATTGCAGGCCGCCTTGTACTTACATTTTATTCCTTCATTAACATTTGAGATAAAGTCTACAAAAAGTGTTTTACCACAGTCCTCTAAACTTTCTTATCTGGGTCTCGTTTTAGCACCTGTTTGGTTCTGCTTATTGAACACTATTAATATTAAATGAAACAGGCAAAAACAGCCTTTGGTCGTATTTCTAACAAGTACAACCAGAGAGAGANCTTTGGTCGTATTTCTAACAAGTACAACCCGAGAGAGATACAGTACAAGCGGTGAGGGGTTAGGCTTTCACTTCCCCAGGATAAAACAACGTCCTCAGATTAACCTGCAGAATCAGGTCCCCACGGTGTCTACACATAAATACTGAGATTTCTCACCCGGCTTGGGTTTATAAAATTGTGTTTATAACTTTAATCCAGATATTTTTCTAAGTTTATAAAACAGAAATGACAAAGTATGATTTCCTTAATATAATATGACTAAGACAATTAAATAAAACAAATGAAAACGTGAATTAAACTTTGATTTTCATGGCACAAAATGTGGCCCCTGATAGTCTGAAAATCTCAGGTTTCATGATGACGATCGACCACAAACTGCTGCAGCGACAGTTTGACATGTGCATGCTCCTTCCTGACAGACAACTGTGGTTTCAGCCAAAGAGCACCTTGGCTTTATGGCGCTTTTATCCTCCAGGCTTAATTAAACTCCGAAAGCCACAACAGATTTAGAAAGTCCTCATCCAGCCAGTTGACAAACACCTTTTATTGCCTCATGAAAGACAATTAAAAGCGTCTGTCACCCTGTAACGCTGCAGATAATTGCTTTGCCCTAAAGTCAACTGGAATAACGTATCAGTGGATAATTTCTCATCGGCTGGAGAGGATCTACGTCAGGAGAAAGTGGAAGCAAGAGGAAGCATTAAANCTGGAGAGGATCTACGTCAGGAGAAAGTGAACGGACACCAAAGAGGAAGCATTCAACTTCTGTCCTGGGATTCTATTTTTAAGCAAGCAAGCTGCCACAACATTTTTCGCAATAAAACCTTGATTTCACGTCACATTTTATTCATATGGTTCAACTAAATGTCAAGATTCAGGCAGAGATGCCANGATTCAGGAGAGGTTTTATTACTTCATAATCAACTCGTTGAAACTTATGTTTTCTACAAAGAAAGCCCCCAAATCTTGACATCTTCCAGGTCAGCGACTTCAGTCTTCACATCTCTGAGCTGGGGTTTGAACCTCATTTCCACAAACAATAAAATGATTTTGAAATAAACACTAAAATTTTGGAAGTGATATTAAATTGACCAAACTCCATCAAATAGAGGCCAAAACATTCAAACATAGCAGAAAAAGATGCACACGAGTTTTATTAGTTTTACAAATAACTCATTATTAAGACAATTATAAAGTAGTTTAATCAGAAATACTGTAGTATCTTGGTTTCCAGGACTTAAAGAGGACTTGGATGATGATGTAAAGAATTTTTTACGAAAGAAAAAAAGTTAATTACACCTATATTGATAATTATCTTATACTGATAAGTGCATACTTGGTTTAGTATATTAGCATGCTAACACACAAAACAAATTGGTGCTGTCTCCATCTGGTTGTAGCCTCATATTGGTATAAGGAGAAAAGTTGGGACACCTTAAACATTACAGCCTGGTTTCCACCAATAGGTCTGGATTAGTGGGGGATGGGATTAGATTTTGGGGGAGTTTCCACTGGCTAAATCTGGGACTGGTGGCAGAATATCCGATCCAGCCAGTCCTACCTTCTGGAACCTAATCTTACTGGTCTGACTCAAAAGGGTGGAGCTTGACACTCTTCAAGCCACTGATTGGTCAAATGAATAATCACTTCCTGTGTGACTCAGCAATAAGAATAAAGCAGGAACAGCTCCATGCTTAAATAGACAGTGGATTTTTGGTTGTTTAAATCCACATGCTGAGAAGAAATAAGACAACCTGCTTGATTTAGGTAGCATTAACTCCTTATATTCCTCAAGACTCGGTTCAGTTGGGGGTTGCAACATTGTTGTGACGTGAAATGGGATGTAGCCCATCAGAGAGCGAGCTGACTGGGGGACTGTTCTTGAGAGAGTGAGTTATTAAGAGTCTGTTATTTTTTTCAGTTCTGGCCTTTTCTGTTAACAGTATTCCCAAAACCACCCTCAGTCCCTCATCCTATCCTCTTCCATTTTGGGTGTTGTGTTTTCCCGTTGTTGTTTTCTTCTTCTACGTTTTTGTTACATCACGTTTGGTCACTCGAGATTTCTGGCTCGGAGGACTAGATTGTAGATCAGTTGCGGGGCAGCATCGTTATGTGTGTGTTGTTCTGTGATGAGATTATTGGACCACACCACACACAGTATGATCAACACTGTTACAGTACATGCCTGATTTTTTCTGNGTATGATCAACACTGTTACATGCCTGATTTTTTCTACTGACGTGTGAGGTCCCAACCAGTTACAAAATCTCATCAGATTAAAAAAACTCCATGCGTGTACCAGGCCTAAGACTCGTCCTCTGGGAAAGTTGAACTTCCATCTCCTTCCATGGATTCCTTCTGCACACCATAATCATTAATGTGAGGCACTAACAGCCTCTTTTCCTCTGGTTTCTGTCTGATATTGCCAGAAATGCCACTGAGGTGTATAATGGTGCGTTCATTACAGATAAGAAGCAGAAATGAGGAAAAAAAATCCAAGAACTAAAGTCATGCAACTTGTTAAACTCTCCAATTACTGCTGCTATGATCATCTGGGAAAAGTAGGAGCCTCAGATTATAGACTGACAGTGGACGTGTTAATACATATTCAAAATAAACCTCAGAAAATAATGTCCCTAAAGTTTGTGGATTCAGAAAGTGATTTAACAGGAAGATGATAAAGAATCTCTGTTATAAACAAATGAGTCAGTCAGTCAGAAGTGTTTTTATGAGGCACAGAAACAACAAAACAACAAATCCTGAGTGGAATAATCTCAGAAACTCCCACTGCCGCCTGTCGCTGTGTTTAAGAAACAGCAGATGTGTCATCAATCAGCAGGTTCTGCATGGAAACACCTAAAATTGCCTGAAATGTAAAACTGTGGAGGTGGAGAAGTGTCAGAGCCAAAACCATGATTAATGTTGTTTCCCCTACCGTGCTGTGAATAAATTGATATTTTGGTTGTTTTCATAAAAGGAGACAGAAAGCAGAGGGAACATCTTGTCATTTATCATTTTTTTTTTCCGCTTCATTATAACAAATTAAATGCTTGTTAAACAGGAAAAACAAACTGTTTTACCCAGAAGTCAGAGCTGTGTTTGTTTCCACATCACTCATCTTCTAAAGCCCAACCTGAGCTAAAGAAACAGAAACTAAATCACACCATATGGTTCACTGACAAGTTGGACTCCTTTTACAAAGTTTTTACTTTAACTTTGGATGATGTGAGAGGATTTAAAAGTTACACCAGGGGTCCCAAGTTTGGTCCTCGAGATCTACCATCCTGCAACTTTTAGATGCAACCCTTCTCCAACACGCTTGTATCAGATGTCATCTGCAGCTCTGCAGAGGCCTGGTAACGAGCCAGTCAAATGATTCAGGTGTGTTAGAGAAGGGTTGCATCTAAAAGCTGCAGGATGGTAGATCTCGAGGACAGGATTTGGGCACCCCTGAGTTACACCAATGCAGGACTGATGAAGTAAGTCAGATAAGCCACACTGATAGTGAACATCTCCATCTCATCCATGAACAGGACAAAAAATGCCCACAAACAATGATCATCTGGGGTTAAAAACAGATGCAACACTACTAGAAAATACACCTTGTGATTTCAATTTGATAAAATAATAACTCACTGCAAATACAAAAACCTACAGACTTAACACAACTTAATAAGAAGAATTAAGGTGTGGCAAAAAGGAACACAAACCAAGAGAAAGAGGACCAAAAGGAATCACAAAAAAGACGTACAAATAAAAAAAGCTGATTATAAAGTGAAGCAAAGACTGAAACAACACAGAAACTAGAAACGACCACACACACACACACAAAAGAAAAACTAACAAAAGACACAAAATGCCCATAAGGTAACAAAAACAGACAAAAGACAACTAGTGTCTAAATGTTACAAAAACACACACTAAATAATTTGAAAAGGCCACAAAGAGAAAATAAATGGCCATAAATTAACACAGAACAAAAACAAGAGATAAAATAACAATAAAGTAATGCAAACAGCAACAAACCAACTACAGAGACTCTAAATGACCTTAAATTAAAAAGATAAAGTATGGTTGGGCTTTACCAAAAAGCAAAATATTTCACTAAATCCCACATGAGGGGAAGAGGAAACTAAGAGAACACAGGGTAGGACTAAGAAAGAGAGAAAAATGGAGTAATTCAAATTGCTCTCTTCCAACCTTGAACCTAGCGAACTACTAACAAGGATACAGAAGGAATAGAGAAAGCAGTGTAGCATTCAGACAGTAACGTGTCTGCTTTGTTTTATTTTTATCTTTTGTTTCTGATCATTTTTAAGCACTTTGGTCAACTTCAGTTATTTTTTAAATACGCTATTTAAATAAATTTGATTTTATTTGCTATAAGACTGTATGAGCAGACTGAGACAACAAAGAGAGCAAACAGTTGATTGTGAATTAATGATTAACCAATAATCATCACCAATAAATTAATATATAAATGCACAAGAATAAAAACATTTCAGAATTTCATTTCATCTGCGGTCTGTTATTTTAACAATTGCAGGGCTCTCATGGACCTGTAAATACTAGCTGTGCTACAATTAGCATTAACCAATGCTAGCTCTTCTTTTCTGAGACTAAACAGTGTTCACTCTGAGCCTCAGAGCAGACGCTAAACTCATGATCAGTTCATGATATTTTATAAGTGAACGGTAACAATTATTTTTACGTTGTTGTTTTTAATGACGAAACATCCCTGCGACACCTCGGCCTCTACCTGTTCCATCCCTCCAGCCTAGCAGCAGCATTGCTGAGGAGCGGCGGTCATCAGCTGCTCTGGGTGAGAGCTCCATCTAAACGGTCTGGGTGTAAACCATAAACAACATCGACAGAACATCAATATTCATCTGCAGTCTAGTTAATGTAAGAGCGGCTGCTGAAAATTTAATCACGCCTGTTTCACTTCACCCAAGTATATTTGTCATGTAGCGCTTCCTGGCCAACATGTACAGTATGAGCGACTGAGCGTGCTCTGCCAGGCGAGGCAGAAGACTTTGAAAGGATCTCCCAGGAGGGGGGTGTTTAAAAGCCTTGCAGAGGGCCAAATTATACAGTATGATTTCATTTATCTTGGCAAGGGCGAGTGAGCTGCCTCCCAACTGTCCTGGAAGAAAACCTGACTCAGCTCAGAAGAAGCTCGGCAGCGTGAAGAGACTTCAGACCAACCTAAATACAAACTGCAACCAACTGATGGCCATAAATTACCAATTATCTCTGCTGTCATTTCCCCCTAACATGCAAAAGCAGATATACTTTAATACTACCAATATGCTTTCAGGTGGCACTGCAGCAAAATACCACTGATGGTTTATGACTTCTTTGACTTCATTTCTGTTCCTGAAAATCCAAGACTACTTTCAGCCAACCAGACTTTCAGCCAACCAGTTCTGCCATATTATAAGAATTACAGCAGAAACTGCAGCTGTGTTACTTCATGAATGAGCAGCAAGAGATGAAAAATCTATTGAAATTAACTTGTTTTATTATCAAATTTGTTATTTTGTACAAGAAAAAAGAGTGCTTTTGATAAAACCTGCAGAAATTCCCTTCATGCCTGAGCAAAAATGACAGATCAGAAGAAACGAGCCTATGTATACGGCAGCCTCCACTGCAGGGAAGGGCTTTGGAGATAGAGCTGGAGATAGAGCACAGCAGATAGAGCACAGCAGAGAGGGAGGAGGAGGAGCCAAAGAAGTCCACCGTCATCTCAAGGTCCCAAAACGTAAAATTAATAAAAAAAAATAACAAAACAAAACATAAAAATCATTAAAAGGATTGTTTAAATAAATTGGTTTTAAGCTGTTTTTTAAAGTGTCCTCAGAAAACAAGATCTTAAATTTAATGGGAGAGAATTTCATAATACACAGTCACCTTATGTTCAAACTCTCTTTAATGCTACAACCAGCAAACCCTGATCAGAGATCTCAGTCCTGGTAGCAAGGCTGCAGAGCTGTGACGTAATTAGAGGACTGGCCATGCAGGGCTCTGTATGCAAGAACTAAGAGTTTAAAATGAATTATAGATCTGATAAGAAGCCAAAATAGGGAAAGCAAGATAAGCTAATCCGTTGTCGTTATACCAACACACAACACGCAGTTGTACAACAAAATCAGTCTACTAACCCACCAAAGCTGCAATGAGAAACACTTTATGAAAATCTATGTACAGAGAAAGATAATGACGCATACATAAATAGTGNAAGCTGCAATGAGAAACACTTTATGAAAAATGAAAAAGATAATGACGCATACATAAATAACAGCCATAAAAGACAAAATGAAAAATTGCATTCAGTAAATTGCACATAGTCCACTTCAAGGAAGCAAATCATTGATCAGAGTTATTCAATGTAGTTAAACCTGTCCCTGAGTGTGTTATCTACAACCTGAGAGCAGCAGCTCAAACACGCGGTGTCCGGGGTGTGTACAGTCCCTCACAATGCTGCATGCCCTCTGACTTCTGAAGAGGTCCTTCAGGAAGGGAAAAATGGTGGCCAGTGATCTTCTGGGTGATGTTAATGACCCCTCTGTAATACTTTTTTATGTGCTACGCTGCAACTGTTCCCACCGTCCTGCTCAAACACACCTGCTTCAAACAAAATGGATCCTGTTAATGACTCGTCAGGTGTGCTGAAGCAGGAAACATCTAAAACCTGCAGGGCGGTGGACCTAGAGGACCAGAATCATACTTTCCTGCTGTAGAGGTTTTGATTTCAAGAGCATGCCATATGTTCCAGCCTAAAGAGAGACTTAAGAAAATCTAGAAGATCTAAATCTTAGCATGCATCTAATTCAGTAAAGTCTCCATAAGTCTCAGATTACTTCAAATAAGCTGGGCAAAGAAATCAAAGCTAAAAAAGAAAAAAAAGAAAAACTCTGAACCCCATAAACCCATCTTCACAAATCAGCTGCTAATGTGATCATTAAACTGCCAGAGGAAGTCGTTATAATCTTTAAGATCATTAATAGTTAACGTATCAGACAAACCACATCCTCATGCAGAGGGGAAGGCTGGGGGGTGGGCTGCTGACCATATGTAGCTTCAGAAAAACAAGCCTCCAATGAAAAGCCCCACATACCACAAAGTTACACCATCCAAACATATGGTGGACAGAACTGATGCTCGACATTTAAAGCTGGCTTCAAATTTAGAGCAGCACAGTCATCGATCTCATTTGTTCTCACGACGTTCTGTCGAGGACGGAGGGGACAGAATGTCAATAAGGTCCGTTTCCAACCACAGACGTCTTCAGCCTAAAGGCCTCGGGGGTAATATGGCAAGTTTACTTCTACAAACCTGACTCCGTTTGTTTCAATTTGTTTGTAAAATGGAGCTGTGAGAAGTGGATGAATGACCAGGTTCAGGATCTCTGAGCACATTTACAGAGGATGAAATTCAGGAAACTGGAAACAGCCGTGGCTGGAAGAATATCCGCCCAGCTGAACGTAGGACACCAAACATTAAACTAAACACTAAACTAGAAAAGCTGAAGAAACTGAAACAAGATTAAGGAAGCAGGAGTAGGACCGACCTTGCCATAGAATGAATTTAGAACTTTGTGGTGGAAATTTAAACCACTCAGATTACCAGGAATCCATTTAAGTTAGTAAATAAATTCTAGGTAATAAGAGTTCCTGGACAGAACCTCTCCATGACTGGCGCACATAAACCGCCACTTCCTGCCTGAAAATACAATAAAACAGGTTGTTCTGCAAACTAAAACCAAAATCAAACCATTTTAACTTAACAGTTAAAAAGGAACAAAATATCCCATATTACATTACAATGAAAATTAAACAAACACTCGAAGAGACACACACCCCGTCATGATTACATTTTACTGCACTTCAGGTATTTTAAATATATGCACTGCCTAAAGTTAAGCTAAAGTTAAGTCACTGAATCAGAAAGTGGAATAAATGGCCACTGAAAGCAGATTTTATAACTCATGCATCATTTCTGCAGAACCCTTTTTATGTCAGTGTTTTTAAAGATGTATGACTTCAGCAGGAAGCAGTGGAGGAACAGCTAACACAGCCATCCCTCGCCTTCATGTCCAACACATTCATGCCCAAATCTGAATTTCTATCACTGAAAAACTTGGCAGCAAGAGAGAAAAAAACAAACTCCAGGCTTCACATCTCACCCCTGCAGGAGCTCAGAGTCTTACGTCAGCAATGCAACCTTTCTCCACGTTTCATAGCTCCAGCACAATAACGGAGAGTAGCAACAAATGCTCGATGCTTCCCCAGGTCTGTGTTTGCCCTTTAGACCCTGAACACAGCATCTGGCTGCATCCAACAAAGTACTAAAGCCTTTTTTTTCTATTTGTCGTTTCAGAAAGCCTTCCTGTCCTCTGTTCTGAACAAACAACACTTGTGAAAGCTGTGCAGTCAGTTATCATCTGCCATCGGCAGCGAGCAGTTATTGCCGTGCACGGAGCGGCGCGGGTGTGAATGAGACTTCCTCTGCTGAGAATCAAGGTGTTTGCTTTGCCTACTGACTCGGAACATTTTCATTTGCCTCGGCAGGATGTGACATTACGTCGTGATGAGCATGGCGGTCGTTTCCTGTCGTGGAAAAAAAGAAACGTTTAATTTCAGTGCAAACACAAGCAGCAGCGACTCAGAGGGTCATTAATAAAACATGAGCGAGGCGGGTTTTTCCAGACACTCCAGAGTGACAGCTAACACTCATTTACATGACTGCTCCTCTTTTCCTTTAAATATTTAATAAAAGAGGATGGAGAGTATCACAGTGTAATGAACGTATGAATATTAGATGGTGATGCAGCAGGATGCAAACATGCCTGCAAATAGATTTGGCTTCAGTCCCTGTCAGGACATTTCACATTTAGCGGGAGAGATGGGACGTTGTCCATTTTAGGAACATGAAGTTTGCTTCATGATTTAAAGGTGCAGTTGGTAAATGTTCAGTATTTCAAACTAATGGAGGAAGATTTAATGAGGCTCTATAAAATGAAAATAAAAAAGAATTTATTTAGAAACATTTTTCTGAAATTTTTCAACAATTTTTGAGCCAGTTTGTCTCAAATTGGTAAACCTCTGCCCATCTTTCCATCTGAGAGACTCTGCCTCTCTGAAATGCTCCTTACCTGTTGCTAATTAGCCTAATTAGTTGCCAGTGCTCCTCCAGATGCTTTTGAGTCACCTTTTGTTGCTCTTATTCACACTTTTTATAGATGTGTTGATGCCTTCACNGAGACTCTGCCTCTCTGAAATGCTCCTTACCTG
>CM047982.1:32094260-32108042 GCA_026261665.1 Melanotaenia duboulayi
TATATATATAGGGCTGGGCACATTTACGCATTGGTATTGCGTTAACACATTAATTGATTAACGCCATTAATTTTTTAACGCGAGTTAACGCACAGGGGTTTTATTTTGGGCTTTGTTTTGTTTATTTTTTTCAAAGTTCTTGCTCATTGGCTCTGAACACAGACAAACCACATGCAGAGGCTGCATGTCTCTTCCACCATGTCGGTTTTGTGTTTTACAAACGTTTACAAAAAAATAATTCCTAAACCATAATTTGCCTCTGGTTCAGAGAATCTTGGTGATAGCGACATGAAACTGAGAGTTGTGGAATCTGTAAGTGTGTTTCCATTCCCCCTAGAATTGCACAAAACCTAAATATTGCAATAAAAAATGGTAATAGAAACACCTACATTTTGAAAAACCTCTCAAATATCCCTAAAAGGTTTTTATACTCTCATGAGGGGGTTTATCAAATGTGTCGATATAGAAGTTGTAAAAGTGTAAAGGAAACACTATTTTCGCATTTACACAATAAGTGCACATAAAATGAGATAATGGAAATTAAAATAAAATTGTGATCCTATCTTTGAAGGTTTCACATTTATAGTTAGATTTACAGACCTGACGTTACACCCATAAAACCAGATGTTAACCTCTTAATTTCAGCAGTGAACAGAATATATGGAAAAAAAAACACTTTATCCTCCTTATTTATAACGATTCTGACTGATTTCAAGCTTTACATTTAGAGGATCAAATGAATGATCATATTTGCTTAAAGGCACATTGTGGGGGGTTCAGTGACATCTAGTGGTGAAGTTGCAGACTGCGACAAACAGAACATTTGATTTAGAGCTGTAGTGGGGCATCCTGGTCCTCGAGGCCCACAGTCCTGCACGGTTTATATGTATCCCTGCTCCAACACACGTGATTCAAGAAAAGGAAGCAGATTCCTCATCAGACAAAACATCTTTAAAAAGTTTTTATCCTTTAAAAAGCCTCAAAGTCCTCATTAGGAGGATGTGGAGACTGGGACAGCTCCATTACTCCCAGGACCTTTGATGGGACATGAGTTTGGCATGCTGTGGTTCAACAACACCACAGCACTCCCTAAAGGAAAGGGAGGAAGACAATGTGACCCTGCTTCTGTACTTCATCAGTAATGATATGAATCCCCATGAGGAGAACAAACACACTTCACTGAGCAGGGTTAGTCGAGCTGGATGAGTTGGGATACTTGGATCAGACAGCTGGCAGGGTGAAGGTGCCTTCAGGGACCTCTCTCACAGGTGGTTTCTATCAGCGCTGTCTCAGAATTGATAGAATGACAGATTAGATTTAACACTTGTCCCTAAAAGAAACATGCAATGACATGTAAAGGCACAGAAACGCTGCCGGAGGTCGTCCCTGATGACAAGACAGAGGCAATAAAAACACAACCTGTGGCATCTGATAACATGTCGCTTCACATTACGTCCCATTGCTGCGGCGGTGACGTGCTGGAGGATAAAGATGGAGCATGGAAGTGTCTCATTAGGGCACAGCTTTGCCCTGATTTAATAAACGTACACAAAATGCCTCCCCTCCCCAGGCTCAGCTTCTGATGGCCACTGGGGAGTTTGATGGGAATCTATTCACGTCAGTCGTCCTCGCACCAAACGATAAAGACAGCTGCTGTGTCACCGCTCATCAGCCGCTCAAGGACGTGGCGTCGGCGGGTGACCGCTGGCTCTCTGTTTGCATATCACAGCAGAAAAACAGGGAGGAAATATCCCATCAGCTCAGGACGGTCTGGCTGTTCAGCAGCTGCTCGTCCATTCACTCTGATAAAAACACTCATTTATCATCTTTCAGTCCGGAGAAAAACTGAAAGTGAGACACAGCTGGTCAATATTCACTGATGCAGCCTGCCATTTACGCTGGACTTTCATCTGATTTATGTTGTACNAATATTCACTGATGCAGCCTGCCATTTACACTGGACTTTCATCTGATTTATGTTGTTACACACTGGCTTTTACAGGCGCTTGATTGAAGGTGGTGTAGAAATGAGACTGTGTGGAACAAACAAAAAACGAGGTCATTATCAGTATTGTTATTTTTAACGATCAAACCAGTTCATTCTTTACTTAAACAACAAAAACTTCAACTGTGACTAAAAGATGTGGAAAGTTTTTAAAAATACTTTTTAGTGTTTTTTTTAAGAATCAAACCATTTCACTCTTTACAAACACAACAGAAACCCAAACGACAACAAACTTTCCAATCTCCACTGAGGTAAATCAGGTGTCAATAAAAAAAGATAAAATTACACTTTAAAAATATTATTACTACCTTTAAAGAGGCATTACGTAACTTTCCAACCTCAAAACTCTGCATTCTGGACTAGTTTGATGACGTGTATCTCTGGAGCGTGTACACAACTTTTTCTTCTGGGAAACTGCTTGATGTTGCAGCTGAGTTTCGCTTTATGCACCATGTCGCTCGCTAGCAACATTAACTAGTGTTGGTATTGATATATCAGCACTTAGATTGATCCACCCACCCCTAGCAGCCCCTGCTGAGTGCTCAGTAGTACAATTCTAAGAAGCACAGTGTTGGTAAATGTTCTTAAAACAACTCCTGCATCACATTTACCGGGTGGAAAGTCTGCACATAGAGGTCGGAGGGTGCTGCAAATATGACTGTTATGCTTCACACATCACGAACTGCTTGGTTAATGTTGTGCTTGCATTTTAGAGATACTGTTTTAACATATCCCTTAAAAGTATTTTATTATTGCTGGTTGAGTCCTAGCCTCTCAGCCAAACACATAAAGCTCCAAACCTGCAAACTTTGTAGTCACTGATGAGTCCAATAAACAAAGAGCCTCAGAGTTTTTAGTCTTTTTCAGTAAACGGAGTGAGGAAAATGTTTATGGGTTAAGATTTTTGCTTTAAACTTTATTGCTTCTGTATTAAGATGCACACAGACTCCCTGTTGGGATAATGAAGATGAATTAGTCTCAAAGCTGTCAGAACATCGATTACAGTGATCAGTACAAGCAAATTAATCCAAAATCAGGAGTGATAAACCAAAGTTGGCAGGTGCATGCAGCATATGTTAACGCTGCCATGGAAACAACGGAAATGATGCTGTTAGTAAAGATCTCTGTGGGGTCCCAGCCACCAATGTTGTTGAGCTTTCTGTCACTGTCTTGTGCTTCAAAAATGACTATCTGGTCATTAAAAACTACCTGGTTAACGTAAAGAAAACAAGACAGATGTCCTTAAAACAGACCGCAGAACAGATGCGACACATCCTGAAGCTGTCATCTGTCTCCCGAGAGGCTGTTGGTGTCGGTGCTGTGTTACAGCATCACACCAGATGACCTCTCTCCTCTCTTGAGGGCATTTACAATGTTCGCTGCCTCAAAAGGGGCCAGAGCATCCGCAGAGACTCCTCCCATCCTGGTTCACCATCTGTTTGAACTTTTGCCTCCATGAAGGCGCTTGAGGGTCATCAAAGCCAAAATCAACAGATTAAAATCCAGTTTCTATCTAAGAGCTGCTACGACACTGAACACTGAATAATTCTACCACTTCATCACTCACTTGTTCAACATACTGTTTATTTACACTGATGTTATATTTCTTTTCTTTTCTTTGTCTTAACAACATCCATATACTTTGTACTTTGTATTACTTTGTACTTAAACAATGGAAATAAAGATATTCTGATTAATATTCTGGGGGATGAATATGTACATGAGCATGAAAACAAATATACAGCGATACAGTCTCATAGTAGTTTTATTAAACTGTCATGAAGGGAGGAATTACTGGTTTAACCTTTTACTGATCCAAGAAATAATGGTCAGATTTTCTTTTAAATCCAATGTCNAAGTGTATAATATGGGACCTTTAAATCCAATGTCTTCATTTGGGTTTTTAACAAAATTCTTTGAAAACTAGAAGGAAATTATTTATCTGAACGGCAGGGAGAATAAAGTTACCAACGTGTCTGATTTAAGGCTCTAACACCAACATGATTTCTGTATCATCCAAAGTGTAACAGCAGGATGTGTCACATTCTAACAATAAATCGTACCACGCAAATTTCACGCTTTTACAATAATCTCTGAAGTTAGAACTAAAGCCCAAATGTTTTCTCTTTGCATGGCAGGTCTACGCTTAGTAACATTTCACATTATCTCCCAAACTAGTCATTTCCTCTCAGCAACAGGGCAGCCTCTTGTCTCCTAGTCCATTAGCAAGAACTAGCATACAAACATGACTTGTTGCACCATGTTAGCTTGATAGCGACATGGAAAAGCAGAATTTAGTCTCGGATTGACAACTTCACAGAATCTTACTGTGCTGTTGCTGGGAATAAATTCCTTTCTGTTAATATTCTCGACCCACTTCTGTCAAACGTCCCTGTCTTCTACCCACCCAGGGAATCGGACAGGTCTCACATAATCTTCGTGAATTAAAGGTCTGCGTTCTTCGCGCTCAGTGTTTTCCACAACTGAAGTTTTCCACTGCTGTTACAACAACCAACAAAAATGCATGTCCTGTCAGATTTCCTTAAAATTGTTAAGAAATACGCAGTATCAAGCAGAAAATGACCCGATTCTCTTCAGAAGCACTTCTGACAGACACAAGTGTCACCTTAAAAATGGTGGATGGTCTTCTTTCAGCATTTACTCAGATTAGTCTACACAGGAGAGTTTTTACTACAAAGTGATGCAATAGGACTCACCCCCAATTTCGACCGAGTGCGTGAGCACCGTGTTATGGCCTCCGCAACTATTCGAGGCCGGTTTAGTTAATGCTTTGATTCCCACGGGCCCTGCGGTGCGTATCAGAAGCATCCCAGCAGCGTCTTGTCGCAGCTCTTTGCTAAACTTACGCAGAGAGTCTATTTTTGATGGAACACGCGCCAGAATGCATCAAACTCAGCAGTTTAGGTAGGGGTAGACAGGAAATCAGGCATGGGAGCAGTGTAAAAGCTTCCAGTAATTTTCAAAATAAAAGCCCCAATGCAGATTTGTGCTGCTGAAACATGTAAACATTACGTCATTAATCGGTCAGGATGTCTCTTCATAGACATGACGTTATTCTAGATAATCCCAAGATTCTCTACTTCTCCTGTCATTTTGTGATCTAGCGGATCCAGCTAGACGGACAGCTGCTTAGGGCGCTCCGCACCTGACACGCTACCAGTGTGGATTAACATGCAACAGAGGTTGGAAGAAAACTGCAGCACAGCCCTAAAACAGCACACACACACTTGGTGGAAAAGAGGGATCGGAAACTGCATACATTAAATCTGATATGCTCATCGTTAAGAGGTAAAGGGGACAAACGGACCTACTGGGAACTCGTGAGGTGTTTGGTAGTAAAATTACAGACATAACTATCAGCCAGGAGCTGTGTGACATTGTAGCGCTTTAATTTGAACTTTTTCTTTTACTCCATTTGTCTGGCTTCAGGCATTCAAGCCTTGTGGTTAGTGTTAGGAAATGAAGACTCGCTCTAAAACTGACCCCCTCCCGATGTTAATCTGAACAAATCTGCTTTTTCTGCTTTACTGTGGGATGAGTCCTGCTTCATCTGTGAATCAAGTCTTCTTAGGAAAGAAACTTCTGTACTTGGAGCACAAACAATGACTTTTCCTGCACAAATTTGTAGCTTGAAGCTGAAGCTGATCTAAAAACTGAAGTGAACTGTCAGCTGTTATATCCTCACCTGTTTCAAGCTGTTGGAAAATCATATTTGTATTTGTGTTTATTGATTCTGCAGAATAACCTCCTAACTGGCACCCCTCATTACACAAAGACAGAAAGTGTAACTCTTCTCTAATGAATTTCCTCACATCACCACCTAAAATCAGAGCCCACATGTGAATGAGAGCGAATTTGACATTTTATGCCTCGACATTTCACTGCTCTCCTCTGACTCACTGAGTTGAATAATTGTTTGAGTGTCAGACTCTTTTACATATCGAGTGCATTTCTCGGGAACACGGGAGGAAAAATTATCAGAAACGGCGTGCGTGGGCGGACAGTTTGTGCTGAAAGCCATTGTGCTGTCTCTCACATGCATAATGAGTGCACTTCCTTTTAAAGTCTGAGCAAACAGTACCGGTGTCAGCGCACAAAGCTCACAGTGATGAGGAAGAGTTTCAGCAGCTCTGAGAGGAGGCCGTCAGCTCACTCACTGTGATCAGAGCTGCAGAGCAACACCGACTGTCCGTGTGTGTTAAAGTCAGCTGTTTCCAGAACAGAGTTTGGTCAACCAGTCATAAAATTGTCCTGCTGGACACAAACTGGTCCTGTCAGTTTGCTGAACAGCACACAGCGCTGAGGACAGGATTATGTCATGGCTGATGGGTTCAGTGACTGAGCTCTGCAGCCAAATGATGGTTTATCTCAGGGATCACCAACTCCGGACGTCTTGGGTCAGTGTCCTGCAGGTTTTAGATTTTTCTTGCTGCAACCAGTGTTGTGCAAGTTCAAAGTTCAGTTCATTCAGTTTAAAATGAATAGTTCACGTTCATAGTTCACTATTTCAATTTTTAACAAGTCCATAGTTCAGTTCATTTCAGTTCTAACCCTCTAAGCTTCTAAAGTCACAGAACTGCGACAAATATCAGACCATGTCTCCAGAAAGAGAGCTCAAACCTGTTACCACTTCCCACCACTAGATGGCAGACACGTAAAAGAGGCGCTGCCAACCTGCCATTAATATATATTATTTAACAGAAAGAACTAATGCTTACAAATACTTAATGTTAACTGACCTTCCCTTGGGTTTTTCTTCACTGTTTTACATTTGATGATCACTTCAGTTGTTATAATCAGTTCAATATTTCATTAAATCAAGACCATATGAAAATATCTCCTTTGTGCCCCTCTTTTTCTGGTCAGTGCCCCTCCCTGGCCCCACCCCCCATCAAACCCTTTCTAGACTCGCCCCTGCGTGGCTGAAGGACAAATCTTTTCTACCACCTGTCGGATACTTTAAGTAGAATCTCAGAATCTGTTCATAATTCCTCTTTTCGCATTCATGGCCCCTAAATGATCAGACCTGTGTCTCCAACATCTGCACAGCAATAATGATTTAGAGAAGACATCCCCTTGTTTCCTTTGCTGTTTCTCTCTCACGAGTTATCTGAATCTGATCTATCTTCATAGATGTGTGCATGGCTGTCTGATGACTTGTAGATTTTACAGCTGTGTTTGTTGCAAACCTCATTAATACTGACAAGTTATATGAAATAAATGCAAACAAAATCTTAATAAAATAGACTGTTCCCAACATTTTTCATTCTTCAGCTTCATGACATTTATTTAGCTTACTATTGCTAGTTTGTAGAATAACAATACTTTAAGATAGATATGTGATGGTGTGAACTATGAACTGCTAGTTTCCTGCTTCTCAGCTGAATGATAAACAAATGCAGCAAGAGAAAAGCCGATCAGCTGATCATCGACAGCCGGCGTCATGAGAGGGAGGCGGAAAAGGTAGCTCAGACAGAGATGTGGCAGCACCAGCAACATTAAACAGAACTGCAGGAAAAGTTTTTGTTTTTTTTTTTTATTTTAAATGCAGCAGGTGTTGAACCCCCTCCCCAGGAAAAGTGTAGGGGATGAAGAGGCATTAATTCCTTCTTAAAAAATTTAACGCAATTAAAAACATAAGCTAGTTACTGCTGTTAACCTGTTATTTTTAGTATTAACACATACAAAGTCATAGTTCATAGTGAAAGTCATAGTGTGTGTTGGTGGAGGTGAGGACCCCGATGCAGGCAGGAGGCAGGTCAGTGCAGGTAAAAGGGTTTACTGGACATAAACTCAGGAGCAGGGGAACACACAATACAGGGGATGAACCACAAGGTTCTGACGAGAGAAAACTGAAAACCATATATGCACAGAGGAAGTAACAAGGAACGGGTGAAGTGAAGGAGTAGTTAGACCAGGTGAACTAACGAGCCAGAAACAAACACCACAGGAAGACTAGAGGGAAAACAAGAAAACTGAACTAAACGTGACAAAACCCAGAAGTAAAAACCGAAACTCAAGACAAAAACTAAAACATGACACAAAAAATTAGACACAAAAACTAGAACAAAAACCAAGACCAAAACAGACCATGACAAACCAAAACCATAAACCATGATCAAAATCTAACACAAACCAAAGAACACACCAAAACCCAGGAGCCATGACACATAGAATATAATACTACACATGTCATGCCACAATAAGTCATTTTACTGCCATCATAAAGATTTTCTTTTTCTTTTCTTCCTTGCACTTATTGTTATTTACAGAACCATTTCTGGACGTAACAGTAACGTCTCTGATTTCCACGTGTTTGTTTAAGAAATAAGAAGCTATTTATTCCATGAAGAATCGTGACTATTTGAGAAGACTTTTGTATTATGAACTGTGGTATTGATGTTGATCTATGAAAATACCTTTTCCAAACAAAATACTAATTTTTAAAAAGTTGAAATAAAGTGTATCAGAAACCCACATAAAATAAAAAAAGGTGGCCTCACGATGCAGAAATGGAAAAACTGCTCTGATGCCATCTGCAGACAGAAATAAGCCGTCTACCTACAAAAAGACCTTCCTAGTTATAAAAAATTAATCCAGAGTCTGAAGAAATCTCAGCACACTGGACATCAGGAGCAGGACACGCTGCTCAGAAACTCATCCATTCTCCTTACACTCAGGTTTCACCTCATTAAGTAGCACAAAGGAGGCTGTTTCAGAGTCAGTGAGCTGGACGGAAGCTCAAAAAGCATGTTTACAGTAAAAAGAGCTGATGTGCAATCAAAATCAACAGGTGGAGAAAATAGCTTTTGTTTTACAAATTAAAAGTAAAGCTATAAATCAACAAGACGAGGTCTGGATCTGAAGTGTTGTCCTGTTTGCTCCGTCAAAGCAAAAATCACTATTAAACAACATTTTACTTGATTTAACTAGAATATTTAGCATCATCCTTTATTATCTATAACTACAATATTTTATATTTGAGGAGATAAATGTAAGAGAGCAGCTTTTATTTGAATTGTGAACATGGTCCAAATGTTAGTGAAACATTCTGAAAATTACTTTTAAATTAAAGTTTGATCCAAATAGTTTTTTAATTAACACAAATAAAAAAAAAAGAAAGAAACATGACAGAACTAAAACACGACTCATTAAGCTGAAAATGGATAAATAAGGACAGTTTAACAGAAGCAGGGTGATGTTTGGATGTGGACGTATTGTTATAGTGTGAGGATGATAAACAAAAATAATCTTCATCATCATAACTTTATTCAGAATGATAAAAACACAAGTAAAATATCTATGGAAATTAGATGAATATAATCATACATACCTAACATTATAAATATGAGGAAAGCTGGTTTCTGAACTCGTTAACATCCGCTCAGCTGCAGCAACCTCACTAACGAACTGAAACTGTGTGAAGTTAAAGCAGAACCAGCTCACTGAGCATGCTCAGAACAGGCTTCTCTTCATTCTCACATCTTAATGTAGACACGACCACCTACTGGCTGGTTGTGAATACTTTTGTTTTTTGTTTTGTTTTTTTTACAAACAGAGGGAAATACCATTTTTTAAAAATCCTCCTTACTGGCACAGCCTAACTGGAACCACATCTCAACTTTGCTGAACACGGAAACCAGCATCACGCCATCCTGCATCAGTCTGTAGGTCCTGGATGATGAGCTGAGTCGATGGTGGATGTTTTCTACCATCATATGTGGTCTCTACTACATGTTTCCCGTGTGTTTATCTGGAGCTTGTTAAATAACTTTATACATTAGAAAATGCAGCCCAACCCACCCGAACCTGGAGAACCCCCCCACCCGTGTGGAGAGGCGACCAGCAGGAGAAAAAGCAGCTCTGCCAACAATATGTGCCACTTAACTTAAAAGCTGAGCCCCACTGAGACGGAGATTCAGGGATAAATAACAGAAGGTGGATTTCTTCTGAATCTTCTTAGTAAAATCTTCATCGTAAAGCCATTTATTTTCACTGCCCTTCCTCCTCCTCTTTACTTTATCTTACCTAAATAGTCCCTGAAATGATGCTTTCATGGTGGGTTCAGATGAAACTCAGGAGGATTTAACTGATTTTAAATAAACTAAAATCAACTTGCAGCTGATGTTCCTCTGATATAATTCTACCTGTTTGTTCTGTTTCCAGCAGAACTTTGCTGAATAAGCAGCCTGATGACGATGGAGGACATTAAGACCGAGTCCCAGAGGACAGATTATCATTACTAGCAGAAATGGGCTTCATCAGTAAAGGTTCTGAGAGAATTGATGCAAACAACTCTGTAGAACTTTCTGGAGACCGGATCAGATTTATCTGCAACAGGATGAGGCAGAACAACTGTGTTTTAGTCAGGGATGCACAAGTCCAAGGAGAGGATTTAGCCATTTATTTAAATGGTCAGTACATCTAACCCTGGATTCACCATGGCAACCACTGACAAAATGCTAGTTATTTTACCCGATTGGAGGGAGAAGCTTTTTTTCAAGCATAGGAGCAGAAAGAAGAGGTGTCTAGTAAAGAAGGGAAGACTGATGCTGCTGCTGCTGAGGAGAGAGATGCATCATGGGAGGAAACATCTACCTGAGTCAGTGTGGAAGATGGAATCTATTGGTCCACCGACAGGATGTTTAACTTTATTAAAACTGCAGCATGCGGGTTAAAATATGGGTGGATAGAAGAAAGTCCTGATTTTATTTAGATTTAGTCCCACTGGTGAGAAACACACATGTAGGGGACTAAAAGTTAAATATAAAGACATCTTTTAGAAAGAAAATGTGTTGTCAGAGACCATGACTGGACATGTTTTATTTTTATTTCATATTTATTTCATGTTGGTTGATGTACAAATGAAATACTCAGTGGCTATTTCTACATCTAGAGATTTAAACTCCAGCAAATTTATTGGGAGTAGAGATTTACATCTTACAGATTTATGTACAATCCCCTCAGTCCCCTCAGGAGGAGGAAGAGGATGGTGAGGATACACTGTCTGCTGGGATCCAGAGAGGTCGACACAGGAACTAACATGAGGACTTTTCTCGTGGCTCAACACATCGTTGACTTTCTAAAATGGATGTATGTTAGAGGTCTGATGAATCCTCCCTGTCCNTATGTTAGAGGTCTGATGAATCCTCCCTGCATGAATGGTGTCTGACAGCTGCTTCAGGTGGGAGGAGACATGAAGAAACTCATCTTCCTTATCTACCTGCCAGTATGGATGGGGCCGATCTGATCCAGTATCGGTATCGGGTTCTGATACCAACTTAATTAATGGATCGGAAATTTCCAATCCAACCTGGCAAAATTTCGGATCCAGTAATTATGTCTTTAAGGAGGCGTTGTGTATGCAGCCCAATGAGACACGGCTCCTTTCAGGAAGTCCGTCCTGCAGTTTGCAGCAGGTGAGCATTGAGCAGCACTCAGGTTAGCAAACTTTTCCACTCAACATGTCTGCAGTGTGCAAATATTTTTCAGGCAAAACCCCCCAAAGCAGGAAAGCAACATGCAGAGAGGTGGAACCTCCGCTGCGACGTACAACACCACTAATTTAATAAAAACAATAATAGAACTCTGGTATCGGAATAGTATCGGTATTGACAGATATCCAAATTCAATTATCGGAATCAGATCGGAAGTAAAAAAATGTGGATCGGTGCATCCTGACCTGCCAGTGGTTTACTTCACATAGTCAGTTACCATGGTAACAGATTCAGGGTAAGAATGATCTCTCTTTCTGGAAAACTTTCAGGGTTAACATATTCAGAGTTTCTGTGTAACCTGCTTACAACTTTGATCTTGTCACATATTTCAGCTTTTTATTTGATATATGGTGTTTCTTTAAAAAAAAATTACAGTTGTTGGCTCTAAACTTTTGTCTCTTTGACATTTCAAGGTGAGTCAGAAATGGACTTTAAATCTGAGCAAACGAATAAAAGCTAAAAAAAATATATCTCAGTGTCAACAGTGTTGATTGAAGCAGGAATTGTCCATGAATTTATTATGGTCATAGAAAAAAGCCTCTCTGGTCTCTTTGATCTCAGCAGAAGTAATGAGGAGCATCGTTTGAAGTGAGTGAGGATGTTCTGTTTGTTATTCATGTAAAGCAGCCATGAGTTAAACCAGAGCTGCCAGAGTAAAGAAACACACAGAACCAACGTCAGAAGCAGAAAGTGGTTTCAGCATTTCCTGTCACACAAATTTCATCACATCCATCAAATTAAAGAAGTTAAAGAGAAAGTTGATGAAACTCTCAGACACCCTGTAAACTTCGTCCAAGCAGTCGCTCCAGTTTGGACTGAAACTGGGTCATCCTGCATCCACACCAACCAGGAGGAGCAGTTACAGGACAAAGACACCGTTTTTACTTCACGTATATGAAGTTTTCTCTCCAACACTTCTTTTCAACTTTACTTTATTACACAGATGCATTTTTGAGGCGCAGAAATCTTTTTTTCTTGTTACAGTGAAATATTTGTGTTTCCCAGCAGGATTTGACAGAAATCTGCTCCATGTCAGGTTTCATACCGATAAAGATTTTTAAAATGAATGAATAAAGCTGCAGTCATTTAGACTGAAATGATCATCAAACCCTCATTTTTCTAAAGAAAAACTGAGAAGAACAAACGTGTTCCTGCGCTGGACAGAGTCGCCCTCCTGTGGAAAGGAGGGAAAATACTCTGATTGATCCACAGAAAACCTCTGATTCTGCTGTTTGACAGAAACCTGAACTGGGCGAGTCTACTGTGTTTACTGGTAAAAAAAAATAGCTTGAGCATCTTACGTTTTTTTTTTTGCAGCTGAAATTCAACAACAAAACAAATTCACAGCATCAGTAATCAGGCTGTATGAACAGCAAGTTAAACTCATGTCAGCTCATATTCAACCCTGAAACTGTATTCTTAGAATAAACACCAACTTTGTCTCCAGATAATGTGTCTCTGTGGGTTTAAACTAGTTTTATGTCCTTTATTTCTAGAGATTCAAAGAGAAAGAATCACATTAAATACTGCATTGTGTTCAAACTGTTATGTTATATTCATGCAGATGACAGTGAATAGGATATTTAATTAAAAAAAAATCATATTAGGATATATAATAACCTGGATTTTAATAAAGGAAACCACCAATGATGAAAACAGCATTTTATTTATTTTATTTATTTTTTTATGTTAACATGGAGTCCTTCTCTAATATCAACTTAACAACTCCTTCATCATTGAACCTGGAAGTCCAGGATAGTTTCTGTCTGCATCTGAATTACAGGTCTCTGAAAATTGTATAAAAGCTGCAGTTTGACTAATAATTTATAAACACCAGGCAAAAAGTTGCATCTACTAGCCTGATATATGGTGCAGAGTCGCCCTCTGGTGGACATTTAAAGTAAAACTCCAGTAAACTGCCAGAAAAACCTCAAAACTCCCAGGTTGCATTTAGGAGACATGAAGCAGGTGGATTTGTTAACTCACTGCTTCAACATACTTAGTTTTACAGATTTATCAAACTTTGATCAGCTTCAGAGACACGAAACAGGAAATCTATAAAACCAATTGCAGGATTAAAAAATCTAATTCTCCTTCTAGATATTTGAAAATTAGATCCACCTGTTCAACTTACTGTTTACACAAATATTTAATCAGCCAATCACATGGCAGGAATTCAACATTTAGTCATGCAGACATGATGAAGACGACTTGAAGTTCAACCTGAGCATCAGAATGAGGAAGGTAGGAGATTTAAGA
>CM047982.1:32222672-32235089 GCA_026261665.1 Melanotaenia duboulayi
CAGACTGATTGATAAATGATGGAAAATGGAGATTTTCTGTAGGTTGTGCTGAGACGACGGAGTTCATCTGGGAACTGAAAGCTGTGGAAATGTTAGGAAATGCAGATTTTCTTCTGTTGCATCTAAATTAGCAGCAGTTACGTAATTAATAACTCTGAATGTTTTCTCACCTTCACTTTTCTGTTAATTTTATTTTATTTTAGACTCAGTCTGAATAACTAAGACGTATAAAGTTAGAAATCGTCCTTAAAGCAGCTTTGATATTTTTTTAATCCGGAGAAAACGACACAGACTCAGAGATTAATGGACATTTGTTTGGAGTAGCGGACTCTAAAAAGAAGTACATTAATCTAAAATAATCAGCAGTGTAGTGATAGACTTGTGTAGAACTCACCCTTGGTACTGGACAGAGTACAGAACTGTAGTGTTGCATGCAGCCAGCAGGGGGGGCCACCTCAGTATGTGCCTCATGTTGACGGAGTCCATGAGAACTTTGCGAGGAGCCGGCAGGGTCCAGATATCTGCAGACACAGGGAGATCATTGATTACCTGAAAACCGGAGCATGAGAGCATAATTTATGGGTCTCAGGATAAAACGAGTTAAATATGTCACACTTTGGATCCCACACAGATCTCAGCCTCTTCCTCTGTTTGCTCCTCAGACGGGTTTTAAAGGATGGACAAAGCTTCAAAGCCTCAAACGTGAAGTTTATTTATTTGTTTACCTATTATTATTTATTTTAAAAAGAACAAATTGCACATTAATAAGCATAAATATTTACAACCTAAATACTGCTGATTTACATCTGCTGTCCCTTGGCACAGAAAATACGTACATAATAACAGAGGTACAGACATAAAAAGTAAAGAGTAAATGTTAAATAAAGTGCTTAATTTAAAGTGCATAATTCAATCGTTTGAAGTTGGACTGAAGTTTTAAGAATAAAATTCAATTAAAACCCAGTCAATTACTATTCAGTCAAACAGGATATGTATGCAAATAAAGAGAGTGGATATGTAAACACATATATATGTAAACATATCCTTGATGTAAGCAGATATAACAGGAATAAAACACTCGGGGCTGATGACTGGATGGAAGGTCACGGGGTCAGCAGCAGTAAAACTGGTCATAAACAGGGTTCGAATTACACTCAGGTTCTTTTTATCGATCGTACCAGAACATCACAAGTCACGTGCACTAGCATATATATTAGTGCATGGTTGCAAATATAAAGTAATGCATGACAATTTGGTATTATCTCAGCGACATGCATATTATGGCCATGTGGGTGTTTTGCTGCAGCAGTAAAATGAATCCACTAAAAACCACTTTTCCTGACAGTTTTCCAGGCTTACATGTAAAGAATGCTGTATGATGACCCACCTGGTATATCACACAATTAACCATCTGACATCCTGGTCCACCCCTCTTACCAGTTAACTGTAATGGGATTCATTAGTACACATGTCAGGTACTCAGTATCGGCAAGTACTCAGTACTTGTACTCNTACCAGTTAACTGTAATGGGATTCATTAGGACACATATCAGGTACTCAGTATCGGCAAGTACTCAAATGTAAGTACTTGTACTTGGTTTAAAACATGTGGTATCTGTGCATTTCTACTCTTGTAATAAACATGAGGAACCCTATGGAAAAATGAAATGTGACCTGAAAGTGGAATATGTTTCGGGCTCCCTCTTGAATTATCAGCTGAATATCTTTGGGGGAGCCAAGCTCTCCTCAGCTCTCCTGTAATTCCATCCTAAGTTTTAAAGACATGACATGATTGCTTAGTGGCTTTATGATAGTGATGTTAACCAAATGTTAACTTCCTTTTTCCACCATGTTTATTGTTTTATTTCTACAGTAAAGCAGCTCTATGAGCCTGATGGAAAGGATGCACCTGCTTCATCTGATATGTTAGCTTCAGTCTCTGACTGACTGTCAGTTCGTCCTGCTTCTGGGTTTCAAATATATTACAGCAAGTGAAGCAAAGCCTTGATTAAATTTGTTGTTGCACGTGGGATAAAGTGCAGATATACGCTGAGCTGCTCCAGTAACAACCTACCTCTGAAAGCACCTTTTAATGTTTCATTATAAGATTGCTCAAACTTTCCTTTGTCGGCATGTTGTGGGTGTTAAACAGGTTTCTCATGCTGTTGTTTTCTGTGAGCATCATCACGTGAGGAAGATGTGCAACAATGCTAAACCTGACTTCAGTAAAGTCAGACTATCTTCGGTCAGAAAACTCTCTAGAGCAAGAAATGTGAAGACAGGCCCACCTTTATGTTGAGCAACTCCATTTTCAACATTGTAATAATGTTTTCCTGTCAATCAAGATTTAGTTCATTCAGATGAGATATCAGATGAGGAAACCAGCCGACTCAGTCACACCTTGTCCTCAAAAACATCTGAAAAAGGGAAATGTTGGTCCTGTAAAACGTCACCTCACTTCCGAATGAAGAGCTACAGACCGCTGTAGATTCAGATTATCTTTGTCATTGAAGCGAGAGAACAGCAAAACAAAGTTTTGTTGGACAATTTAATAATAATTTTGTATTGCACATCATTAAGGCCCAGTTTTCCAGGGCTCAGTGGTTGATGTTCTGCAGGCAGTCCACCCCCGAGGGAAGAAGCCTTTACTCAATCTGTTTGTGTGCTTTGCTGGTTCTCAGTCTGCCTGAAGGGAGAACAGGAAATAACCAGAGTATGTTGGGTCTTTGAGAACGGCTCATGCACGTCTCTGCAGACGGGTTGAGTGGATGCCTTCAAGTAATAAAAGAGGAGCTCGTATGATCCACTGTGCTGCTTTTTCTACCTGCTGCTGGGTCTTTCTGTATGTCATAGTGAAACTGGACCACAGTAGAATACCACCACCATGGTGGCGTGGTAGAAGTTAATCAGCAGCTGTTCAGGTCAAGGATGTCCAGTTCCAGTCCTCAAGGGCCACTGTCCTGCAGGTTTGTGATGTTTCCTACTCCATCACACCTGATTCACACTAAACAGAACCACTTGTTTTCCAGTTCTCCATTTGTCTGCAGTGACTATGGGTGTAACGGTACGCTAATATCATGGTTCAGTACGTACCTTGGTTTTATGGTCACGGTTTTGGTACAATAAGAGAACAAATACAAAACATAAACTGTTTAACTTTGGTGTAAACAGGAACATGTTTAAAGAAATTTGAAATTAAACTAAAAACCAAAAACAAAATGAAATTATCCAATAAAACATTCTTAAATCAATAAAACATATGGCATAAATAGAGACGCGTCCTCTCTATTCGCTGTTTCAAAAAGAAACTATTTAAACGCTGTAGGAAAAAAAGGCCTTCATGCTTTCCGTAGGGATTTTGTGGTTCGAGCACAGTTCATCCAGAACGTGTTTTCAGCGAGAACACGCTTCCATCTACATGTGAAGGGGCGGTGCTACAGGGAGATCTCCGGCATACTACTTTTGTCTTGTCCACTTGATTTTTTCCTTTTACATACTTCACTGGGAACCATGGAAGAGGGTCTTCAAGCTCTGTACTCTACCTAAAACTGTCGCTAGGCATAACATCTGCTAGCATAGTGCAAGGCACTGTGCAAGGCACAAGGCAGTTACTGGTCCATGTGGGAACTCGGTACACATCTGTTCCGAAACAAACGGAAAAATCCAAATACGGATATTTGGACTGTTACGCCCCCAGTAATGACCCATTAATTTGAGGCAAGAAAGATATAAAACCTGCAGCACAGTGGTCCTCAAAACTGTTTTTTATGAAATTAAATAAAATGAAAGGGCCTGGAGGTCCAGCTCTTTTTAAAGATTCAGCTTCTACATAGCCTAGTCTGCCATCATGAATGGTGTGTGTGTTGATAAGTATTTTTTCAGTTTTCATAAAAGCCTTATTTCTGTCCAATTTCAAATGGAACATAGTGACTATTATTTATTATTTAAATCCAACTTAACTTAACAAAAATTAACAAGTAAACAAAGAAAAAACTAGTTGAATATAGGCCAAAAAGCATTGTGACATAAGATGACAGATACTTTCATTTTACAAATTCTTCTCTCAGCTTTGATGTTTCCATCGTTTAAATGCAGCCAGATGCTGTAGAAGACGGGAGGCTTTAAACAAATTATCTATTTCATTGTTTGCTTTGAGCTCCAAAGTCCCAACTTAGTTTTGCAGTAGTAGAATCACCACGTACATGACCTCCAAATCTAAAAACCATGTAGTCAGGAACTATCAAGTTAGTAAAGATTCGTCACATGATTAACTCAGTAGACCCGATTATAGCAATCACACGCTGATGTGCTGCATCTCATTCAGCACAGCAACACTCTGAGGCAGCTTGTGTTTGTTTCAGCTCACCATCTATAAAGTCCAGCAGGATCCCCATCATCAGCAGCCTCAAAGTGCATCTCAGTGTCATCACCACACACTTTGCCAGACAAAAGGAGGAAGAAAGCTGTTCATGTCCGCTCCATCATCACCCAATCCCAGCAGATTACTCCACAATAATTCCAGTCTGTCCGGAACTGAGCTTACACCTGGATCTGTCACTCAGCTCAGGCAGGAGCCGAATACAAGCCCTAAATCCACCACTGAAATGACCAGATTTCCCTGTGAAGTTAGAGGCGTCTGCTCCAAGTCAGTTTAACCCATCTTCAGTGCTTCTGCGTCTGCAGTCCCAAACTAATTAAAAGTGATTTATGTTTGTCAGCGTTAGAAACCATGTGAGTCAGAGAGGATCTGCTTTAGAAAATGTGGTGCACCCGGATGCTGAGTCAGAGCTGCAGGACCAGTCGGACTGGTTGTTTGTTCCCTCCGGGCCCCAGCTGTCAGCTGTGTTTAACGTCTGCCAAAGGCCTGCAGAGCGGAGACCCTTTCCTAAGAAATCCTGACCATAGAGGCAGAAACATGGACAAAAGTTATGTGTTTCTAATCTTATCCAGGTCTTGGTTGACCACATTCCTAATAAAAGGTCAGAAACCTGTTTAAAATGAGGCTGACAGTATCCTGATGTCAGATTCATTTTCACTTCTATCAGGATCTCACATTTCAGAAGCTGACATCAAAAACAAAGCATTTTTCTTGCTAATCAAACTCAGATTCTTTCCATCACTTTCTTCCTGCCGCAGCTGTTTGTGACAATTTATCTCAGATTTCTAAACAGGTTGGACAGCATATTTAAATATTTAAACTGAANTTCTAAACAGGTTGGACAGCATATTTAAACTGATACTCATTCAGTTCATTCGTCTTGGTTACTGTAAAAGAAATAAATCCGTGGTAAACTAGTAGCACTCAGAGAGCACATACCTCTGCCACATTATTGTCATTTTTTTTGCCACTGATTTTGGGCATTATTGTTAATTAGAAGCTCTAATGGCTAAATTATCCCTACCTCACCATAGTAAAGAATCCTTTAAAAGATTCCTGGATCCAGACGGCGATCCGGATCACCCCCAAAATCTAATCACTTGTTCTTTCTCAGATTTCAGGAAAATTTCTTTCAAATCCGTCCATATTTTTTTGAGCTATGTTGCTAACAGACGGACAAGTCAGCGATGCAGTATACATGTAATACAGGTAATAATCTAACTTAAAATAAATCTATACCTATTCTGTTCCTTGTTTAGATTCCTTGTGTCTGCTGAGTTCTTTCCTCGTCTGAGACAAAGTTAAAGCTGCAGGGACGATGTTTGACAAGGACAAACAACCGTCGCATTGAAAGATCTGCAGCAACACAGCAGATGTAAACTCCTGTGATCCTTTGTTGGTTTCTCTTTCGCTGCAGGTAGAAGGTTTGTTTTTCCTGACTTAAAATTAAAATTCTCTGCTCTGAATGATCATTAATGGTTTTCTATAAAAACAAAATGAACGTCAGCTGTTTCAGCTTTGTGGCATGGTGAGAAAACAACCACCTCATCTTCAACAGGATCAGATAATGGAGATAACTGTGGATCTTAGGAGGACCTGAAATGAGCCTAATTTTTGTCCTTCCTGGGAGCTGAGGTGGTTCTGGGAGTTCAGCTGGACCACAGACTGATCTGGCGATTTGAAATATTTTCTTAAAAGCTAGAGGCCACAATGGCGGATAGTTATGACTGATGGACCTTGTCTGCAGCTACCTGCATCTTTATGATTCTTCCTTCACGTTGCAGCATCTACAGTATTTACACAAACGTAGTGGAACATTGACGTGTACACTTGCATACACAGCAAATATATCCTACTCCTTAAGGAAGCTAAAATCATTTAGTATCTGAACCAAGATGTCGCATTTCTTCTATCAGGCTATTGTGGAAAGGTCAATCGGCTTTGCAGCACCTGCTGGGGCAGCAACATCTGGGGTTTACAGAACAGAACCATCTGATCCAGAAGTTCTGTTCTGGTGACTGAACAGGCTGCTGAACACTGCACACCCTCCATGCAACAAAGTGATTAAACAGCAGCACATGTTCAGTCAGAGGTTTCTTCATCTCCACTTCAGAAACAGAGCTGATAAAATTGTACCTGCTTTAACTCTAATATGTTTACCCACCTTTAATTTACTCTTATAACATCAACATATTTTACTCCCTTTAGACTGTTACCATCTAAAAAAACTGAAGACCATGTATATCCAGGGAATTATGGTCTGTGATTACATGAGGAGCATACATGACTTCCAGTGGCCATAACTGCACATGACCTGTCTATGTGAATAATAATAAGAAGAATAATGGATTAGATTTATGTAGCACCTTTTTTCAGGGAACATGTGGTTTCCATTAAAGCTACAGTGTGTAACAAAACCAAAGATTAGTGTAAACTATCATTTAAAACTGTGTTTCTCTTGGTATCTTATCACTTTACTAAAATAACTTGTGTTTTTATTCTCTTAGAATGAATAATTTATTTTTACTAGCTGTGGGTCCACTGCCATATTTGTGCCAACATTTTACTACGGTGTCTCTGAATGGACAAACAACTCTGTGCGTGAAACTTTAACCCATAAGAGCCCAACGTGACATATTTGTCACATACAGTTTCTGAGATATTTTGCTTCAGTTTATGGTATAAACTTTGCTCAAAATCCTGCTGAACACAATCTGATTCTCGTCTTCTCGTCGTCCCCTGATAGATACCCTGAAGCAGAAAACCGCATTATAATATCATTTTTAATGTATCACATGGAGAACTGTTGGAGAACATGGAGAAATGTTAATTTTTTGTGTCACATTTTGTTAAAGGGTCAAATAAAGACCTCATATTTAAAAAAAATTGACTTTTCTTACCATTGTTTCATGGGTCGGGCCTTAATGACTTTGTTTGATAAAAGCTAGAGCACCGTTTTGGGATAAGTAACACCTTAAAAGGACCATATAAGAAGACAGTACACACACACACACAGTAATTACCTGTAGAACAGTCATTGTTGCACCTGAGGCCACTGGATCCACTCACAGATACAAAACATCTTTATGTCTGGGAGAATGTTGGCCACCGACAACCACCATACATCCACAACTGTGCAATACCTATCTTTACCACTAGATGGTAGTAATTCTTGCACACTGCACCTTTAAAGTGTGTGATAGCACCAGGTTATTCTACAACACATCCGCCAACATTCTCTGAAAAGTTCAACGAAAAGTTAAAAGATTTTTCTTTACAAGAAAAATCCACCCAAAGGTTTTTATTTCCTCTGCTGTGTGGAAACCAGTTTCAGTGACATCCTTGCGCAGATAGAGGAAGCAGCAGGTTGTACGTTAGTGTATGTGTGTGTAATGTGTCAGACTTTGGACTCTCATCCTGAACAAATATTATCTCACCAAACATAAAACCATAAAACACACAACCACTCAGACAGCTAACCAACCTTTCTGTTTCTTTTTATTTCTGTTTAAACTAGCACACATACACACACACACCCCTGTCAAACATATTTCATCTCATAATAAATACATCTACATATTCCACTAACAGGTTATTATTATTTGTGGTGATTAATTTGCAGTCTAGGACAGCGAGTTTCCTTCACAGATAGAGGAAACAGATTACGTCATGGATGAGGAGAGGCAGTGGACATTATAACACGTCTTTTATTCATCATAAGGAGGTGGAACCAGAGCTTTTTGTTTTTATATGGACACTTCTTTCCCTTTCTCTTCTCACAGTCTGTAACAGCTGATCACACAGAGGAAATCCCTGAAAAATGAACTTGACTTTTTTAGATTTTGTAACATGGAACAAGTCAGAAGAGAAGTGCTGCAGTTTCAGTTCCTCTTCATGTTTTATTTGACTCAGAACAAATGAAGAATGAGACTGATAAGTCCGATGTTGAGCAGCTGTTTAGGGAACCTTAACTCAGTTTCAAAGCAATAATTTTGCAGCTTCGTCCAGTTTCAGTTTCTGTTTAAGCTCCATCACATGAACAGTTTTAACCAGTTTAACTTACTTGTGTTTACACATAATCTTATGCACATTATCATGCACAATATGCAAACTATAATATAGATACTTTACTTTATTACTAAAGCTTTATTTAATCATCCACTGGGGGAAATGTGAGAAAGTGAGAGTCAATGTCATCAATTCTTTCTGTTGATTAGTACCTGGGAAACAAAAGAATTCCTGTTGAATCTAACTCATTCCTCAGTTAGCTCAGAACCCTGTGGTCACTTCTACAAATTTAGAAGTTCAGAGCTCGATTGAGAAGCAGAAATTTTTCATTTTCCTCCCATCTGTACCATCCAAAGTTGCTGTTCTGCCGTTAACTGGTGAGTCTGCAGCAGGTATAACACACCTGATGGAGCCCAGCTGGATAAGTAAGGAAGGGAAACTTTATGCCTAAAGCACCTTTCAAGATATTGATCCCAAAGTGCTGTACAGAAGAAAACTAAAAAATAGACATTACGACAAATTAGTTTGGTAAAAGCAGTTGTAAAAAAGATGTGTTTTTACAGGTCCTATAAGGGGAGAGAGCTCCAGAGTCCTGGCGTGAAGGCTCTGTCATCTTTAGTTTTCAGCCTCGTACATGACAAAACCAGCAGGTCTTGGTCACATGACCTTCGGGACCTGCTGGGGACATACAGACGTTAAGAGTTTAAGTGTACTCTGGAGTGGACGGAGAGCCAGTGGAGCCAGACAAATCGGACCGATGAGACTACCGGGCTGATCTTGTTCAGCTATCTAAGCAAACATAAAGCTAAGCGCGTTCCTGTGGCAGAATTATTAATTGTTCCTGAGCTGTGTTCATTTTATATGATTAATTTCATGCAATTTTGCAACAGTTTAACATCAGTGAACTATTCCCAGCAACCACACCCTCCTCCATCAGCGAAGCAACCAATTGTTTTTATTGCCTTTGTTCAAACAAATCAAACTTTATTTATTTAGCCCCTTTTGTAGACAAAAGTAACTTTGTTCTAAAGTGCATAGAACAAAGCAAACATCCACACAAAGCAACAATGTCAGAGCCAAGATAAGAACATAAGAGAGTGCAGAGTGTATAAAAGCAGCTTCTCCAAGCAGGAAAAAAAAACAATACAATTAAATACAAAATTAAAAGAACAGTTAAATGCAACAGTGAAAACATAGGATTTAAAAGTGATTTGAAAGAAGTCAGAGTTTTAGCTGACCTGCAGGTCTGTGGGGGCCTTTTCCAAATAGAAGGTGCATGAAAACTAAAAGCAGCTTCTCCACGTTTGTTTCCANAAATCTAAATCTGGACTTTACCGTTAACCGTTCACCCAATGAAACAAGCTGCATGGAAGGATAATAATACATCAGGAGGTCTGACATGTACTATGGCCCTATACAGTTTAGAACTTAGAGGCAGAATTTTACATTTTACATTATTGTTGCTTTTTGTGATTCAATATGAATGATGTGAATGTGTTAAATTAGCTTGATATATAATCTCAAGTTGATGACCGGATCCTGAATCAAACTGGCAGAGTTTTGTAAAATCAGCAAACACTGAATCACTAAACTCCCACCACTTAGTGTGACTCTTCACACAACCATTACACTGGTGCCAATGTGCTAAAAACCTAAAAAAAACAAAGATATTTGGGGTGAAAACAGTTTCATAATGGCCACAAATGTCTATTGCACAATTTATAAACGTGTAAATGATTTTTTAGTAGTTTTGGGAACTTTTGAATGTATGTTTGGATTCACACACAAATATCAGGCAGAGAGGCTGTCAAGTATATCTGAGGTGTGTCTGTCACTATCATCATCGTCATCATCTGAATCATTACAGAAGTGAGGGGAACTACAGGGAGTGGCCCTCTGGTTTATGGCCCCTGGTAAGTGTAAAGTCCTCCAGTTTGAGCCACAGATCCCATTATAAAGACTTACCTGCAGCCGAGAGATCAGAGCCTCCACCTTCACCTTGTGTCTGACTTCACCTCAGACGACTTGCTTATTCCTCCTTGTTTGACTTCCTGAGGGCTTCGCTGTTGTTTCCAGGCTACGTTCAGTGGCTGGATATCCTCCTCAGAGGCTGTTTTTGAGGGTCGTTTTCTGGAACTTTGCAACCATGTCGACGGCTGTGGAGGCGTCCGGGTTGGTCATGTGTATCATCGGCTGGCTGGTCACCGGAGCGTCGCTTTCTAATGACTACTGGAAGATTTCCAGCGTGTCCGGCAGCGTCATCATCTCTTACAGGCAGTATGAGAACTTGTGGCACACCTGCGCTGAGAACAGCGCCGGCATCGCCGAGTGTCGGGACTTTGAATCGCTTCTCGCCCTCCCTGGTAAGACCACATCATGACCGCCATCACTGATACCGCCCTAAGCTTACATTTTAGAAAATCCCTAGATTTGTTTCTTCAGGAAAACTTTTAAATCTTTGTTAGATATTTGCCAAAATAAATGATAAATACGTTTTTCATGCTAGCTGAGCTACACTGAATTAGCTAACATCTGAAATATATAATGACAACTCGGATCAAAGGATTGTGGGTTAAGAGGAGGATGTGAGGCCGAGTTTCTTGTATGATCAACTTCATAAATCGTAACCTGCAGGGTTTGATCTGAGCCGGGTGCTTCACAGAACTTTTTATTCTCATAAATACAAGTTATGTGAAACGTCTCTGTATGGTTGTCTGAACTGCTCCCAAAAAACAGGTCAGCCTGCCGTGTGGCACAGTTGCTGAACTGGTGGGTCAAAGGTCGGTGGACGTTACAGTCCCCATTTTCCCGCCTAAAACTAGATTCAGATCAGTCAGTGATTGAACTCTTTTCCATGAAATCTTTAAACCGCATAGTTGCTTTAAGAAAATTCTCTTTAAATAGTTTTTCCCTCCATTGTGAGGTTATCTTTTAGCTGCCATTTTGAACTTCCTCCTCCACAGGAAGTAAAATGAAGGAAACGCAGAAGCAGCTAATTCTGCTTCACTTTACTTTGACTTGGATATTTATTTACAAGATTTAAAGTAAAAAAAAAAAAAGATTAAATGTAATTTAAATGTCCAGGTGATTTTGTTTAGTTCTCGGCCATGTTTGGAAAGATGAACAACATTTAGGTTTAGATTTTTTACAGTTTTCACTGAGTATCCTGCATCTTATTAAAAATTATCAGTAAAAGTAAATCTAAGAAAATCATCTACTATTCTATACATAACTGTAAAAGTAAGCTTAATTTTGTCATTACAATTAAAAAAAAGGTTCAACCATAATTTAATATTTCACCATTTTAAAAAAATATTCATTTGTGACTTTTTTATTCTTTCCAACAAACATTAAAAAATTAAAATTAAGATTGACCTTTTTCGGTTTGACTATTATTTGGTCTTGTGGATGAGTTTTAAAGTAAAAAAGTACCATCAGATTATTTTGTATTAGCGTTGAAAATCTGGTGGTTTACATTCTGGGACGGCTTTGTGTTTGTCAGCTCACTCCTCGTCTCTCCTGAAACTCAGCAGGGTCATAAAAAGGTGCAGCAGGTTTTATAACCTCAGGTCATTTTTGTTAATAAATTACTTCAACAGCTATAAAACTAATATTCCTCACGTTCTTCACTGTTTCTGCTATTTAATATCAGGGCTGATAAAAAATTATGTTTAAACATGTTAAACAGTGAGATTAAAGTAGATTTTTTTTTTCATTTCTATCTAGCTGTTTAACTCTTCATGCTACCGGNATGCTAACAAGCAAGTGTAACTACGTGTTCACTGTAAAAACATCAGCGTTGGAGTCAGTTTTCAGACAGAAATAATTCCCAAAGAAATAGTTTTTAAACTTTAAAGCTTAAATGTAAAGAAAGAGTATTTATAATTCAATTATTAGCTGGGAACAGATAGCGTGTTGTAGTTACATCATATCAGTTTGGTCTAGTTTTAACATCCTACAGCCTCCTGAAGCGTTGAATCTTCCTCAAACTTAAAAACTTTACTATGGGTGTTACAGTTTTCTAACATTCT
>CM047982.1:32264197-32275708 GCA_026261665.1 Melanotaenia duboulayi
AGTGTCTCCCACAAAATTCCAGAGAGAATGTTGTTGTCATACAGACATGGATCTGGTCCTGGCACCGACTCCGTTCTCGATGTCAAAACCTTGGTAGTTTTGTGTTCATACCAGTTTAATCAAAGTTAGAGAACTTCGCAGAAGATCAATGGACAGGGTTTGAATTACAGGGGTACAGCAGCATTGCTTGCATGTTGCGTGCTGTGAGCGTCCAAACAACCAACACTTGATGTGTTTCCTTTTGTGGCTTTTAAAAGAACTTTCCGTAAATATGCGCGTACATGTGACTTGTAAAGTCCCAGTGCACTCCCAAAATAAGGCTTTTCCAAAAGCCCTGGTGTAATTCAAACCCTGTCCACGGACCTTTAACGTCTTATAGATTTGTTCCTGAAAGTTGATGGTTAAGTCATCAGACTCATTATAACCTATGGTTTCCTAAAGGTAAACCATACATTCAGACAACAAGAATTTAGTAAGATGTTAGGATGTCAAAATGCATGCATTCCCTTTTCACTATCTGAAGCTTATTCATTATTTTGTCTGGAATTTATTTTATTTAGTTATTTTAACTTTATTAAAACACAGCATGCAATGGAGCATGCAGTGTCAACATTCACAGCCAGTGATGTGAAAGGTTTGTGGAGTGATTGTGTCATTATGTCGTAAAGGACAAAAGGAGATGTGTCTTAGTTGTTCACACCATTTAAGAAAATCAGCGGTTTCAGACTCCAGACACCAGTTCTGTGTGGACAAAACATCCAAACTGATGCAGAATCACCTAAACTCATCCTCATGTAGGACAGTGGGACTGTCAGAGTTAAAAAAGAATTTTCCAAATCAGACAGATTTTTTAAGAAAAGCTCCTCTAGAGCAAAGGTCCCCAACCCTGGTCCTCAAGGCCCATTATCCTGCAGGTGTTAGATGTCTCTCTGCTGCAACACACCTGATTCAAGTTAAACAGCTCTCTGACAAGCTCTGCACAAGTCTGCTAACATCTAAGACCTGCGGGTTAGTGGGCCTTAAGGACCAGGGTTGGNCATCTAAGACCTGCAGGTTAGTGGGCCTTAAGGACCAGGGTTGGGGACCTCTGGTCTAGAGTTTATGACCTGACACTTGGTGATTCACCTCTCAGCACCACGATGGCCACAGAAATTCAACAGACATGAGAGAAGAACAAGTATCTGGCTTTGCTTAATATGCCCAGATTTCATCCCTGGAGAACATCTGTAGAGGAGCTTAAGACAGCAGTTCAAACGCTCCCCATCCAGTCTGCTGGAGTATGAGAGGATCTTTAGATTAAACTGGATAAACAACTTAGGTTTTCTCTTTATGTTGTCGTTGTTTTGTTTACATTGGATCCTCTAACAGTTTAACCTGCGGGTACACAAAGTTTTAATTGTGTCTGTTTTATTCTACAGTGAAATATATGGACTGTGATGGACTGGCGACCTGTCCAGGGTGTACCCTGCCTCTCGCATGAATGAATGAATGAACAAACGAAGGAAGGAAGGAAGGAACGAACGAAAGAATGAATGATATTTAGGGATGATCCAAGATGTGTAACTCACCCTTTATCCCCTGAGGTCCTGTGAAGCCTCGGTTTCCTTTAAATCCCGTCATCCCTTGGCTTCCCGGGCTTCCAGGTTGACCTGAAGTGACATTTAGGTCAGTTAAAAAATTTAAATAAAAAAACAAACAATAAAAAAGAAACATAAGGCAATTCAATCAGAATTTGTTTCTAAATTTAAAGATTATTTCTTAGTGAAGAATCAAACTATAGTTCCCCAAAGTACAACAAGAGCCAGTGCTTTGTTTGATTGATGTTAAAACTATTATTTCTCAAATGTCCTTTGTCACAAACTCTTCTGACATAAACACAACGGTGTAATGAATTAATCATATTCTCCCAAGGAGTTGCAGAAATCTGAGTTAATACTTTCAATTAAACTTCCACTTTAACACAAGGTGTCTGACTGACCTGAAACTGTGCTCAGTGCCATCAGAGTGAACCTGTTTAGTTCTTGTTTTCTGTTCAGGAAGGCCATATGTGGCTCATTGCAGTAGATGTATAATAATAACGTATAAGAATCTTGGATGATTTTCTGGTCCAACACAATGATTCAGACTTCTAAAGTCTGAAAATGACTGAATTTTGTGTATTTAGGAAGTGAAACATAAAACATCCAGAACAGGCAGGAGCAGGACTTGAATCACAGCTTTAGTTTAACATTTATCTTTTTTAAAAACCTTTTTGTTTGTTGTCTGTTATGACGATCAAGTTTCAGATTACAGATGTGGGTTCTTTAGAAGCTCCAGACGTTACAAAGTAAACAACAAACAGCCTGAAATCTCAGTGTCAGACTGAGATATCAGGAGATAAAAGTGATTTAATCTAAAACTCAAGCAAGTATTAAGTTTTCAAATATTGGAACATACCTGGAGGGCCCCGGTCTCCACGGTCTCCTTTGGGCCCCACAGTTCCTTTGCAGTGTGAACAGATGCAGAAGAACGGGATCTGGTCGATGGGTGGAGGTACCGGTGCGTTCAACAACATGTCGCAAATGGCTGTGTTGGGCAGCGGAGGCAGCGGAAGGCCGGTGGGCGACAGCATCCGCGGCATGTCGGGGCCTTGAGTCATGTTATCGCTGGGTGGCCACGGCTGTCCTGGGGGGGGCATTATTGGGGACATGCTGCGAGTGTTGGACCATGAGGGCATTTCCTCAGGCAATGGCTCCTCGCTTGGAGCAGACCAGTGGATGGTGTTTGGATCAGCGGTGGAGCCTTCATCTTCGGACGGCATGTATTTGGTGGTGTTTGGTAGCAGCATGGCTGAACCGATGGAGAACAGGACAAGAAGTCCGAGAAGGCTCGACAGCATCTGTAAGACATAGTTGTTTTTTTTACTTCCACTTACTTCCCATATTAAACCTTAATATGTTTAAAAGCTCTATTTTCTAGTAAAAATGTCTTTTAACAAAAGTTAATTTTGTTAAATATGGCTACAAATATTGTTAAAACATACCAATTAACCATAAATTACACCCCATCACATTAACAGCTTTCAAGTAAATTCCTCTGAGGTGACAAGAAAAAAAAACTCACCGCTCGGTTTGAGTTGTGCAGCATCTTCTCCAGAAGGTTTTTGGGAAGGTGAGCTGGATGGGAGAAGCTTTGATGCATTTATAAGCCTCGCCCAAAACAAAACTTCTTTCAGGCTCTGTCTCACCTGGCAGGTTGATAGACAAAAGGATGAGGACAGAGGGAGAAAGAGGAGGTGTGTCTTCATTGTCCTGATGAAGAAGAACTGGGCCCCAGCCTGCGATGTGACCTCCTTCACTATGAAACAGCCAAAATATATTCAGAGCAGAAAGGAGAGACACTGGTCTGATTGTATATAATCTTTTGTTTCAACATTTACTTTCCATTCACAGCCTCTACAGACTGGATATTCTTTTTTTCAGCTACAGATTTACAGCAGAGGAAAATCCAAATTAATTTTCTGTTTTCAGGATTCGTATCTCGATATTTAGTACATGTAATACACATACATGTAAGCTGTAATAATACTCATTAAAGTAGGCTGTAGCGTACTCACTTTATCTCAGGTTCTACATTCAGCACAATCTGATCTCCAGTGAGCCGGACCAGTAACATAAATGCATAATAATCTAGAAATAATGAAAACAGCTGATTTTCCCCCTTTTTATTGTAAATAAGTACATGATCAATATATTTACAACAATCAAAACATCTGTTCATTTTAGAAAACATCATAAACAAGCTGAATCTACAAAATTACAAAACATTTACTAACAGGTATCTGGAACTGGAAAAGCCGGTATTTCACATTAAGATCAGAGTAACTTTTCCAGATGTAGAAGTTGTTTTCATCTTCTCAGATACACATAGAAATCTCTGCTCACTGGTGGACTTTTGGCTGCTCCTGAGGGACGTTACCATCAATATAAACTCTTTGATTGATGGAAAGTTTGACAGGAAGTGGCTTCATCATCATTTCCAGGTCTAAAGAGAGGTATCTTAGCAACACAGTAGTGAAAGTGATCTTTTTATGATGGAATGTGATAAACAAAGCTGTTATCATTGATCGTTGTGGATTTACCAGCTAGAGTCTCTGAATAAAACTACATTTCTGGCTGGATTATAAACCTCCTAGATGGGATATAAATACCTGGAAAACGTCTGTAGATCACCTAAAGGGTAAAATATCCATCACAGTTTACCCCACAGAGCTACACACAACTGTTCATAAGAAATTGTTAATGACAGAAGCGATCGTACTTGGGATGTCCCAAATATGTGGTGGAGTTTTAAGATTTGATATCTTCCATTTTTACATTTACCAAACATAGTAGGGCCAGACTGGAACCCCTGATGGGTCAGTTTTGCCCCCAGGCCATGTGTTTGACACTGCTGCATGGGATTTGTGGATCGCTCCACAAAGCTCTTGGTGTGCTGGGTATCAAAGGAGGTGCAGGGAACATTAAGTGTTTTAATCCTGGTTCCCACCTCTCCTCCATCCAGCCTGTCAGGGTTTTGTTTGGCTGGAAAATGAGTGTCTGGAAGCATTGCTAAAGGATGGCTTGTGCTCGTCCCTGGGAATGAAATTTGGAAAACAGGAAAGCAGTCATAATCTCAGCCTGCTCCTTTTCAGACTTCATAATAGATGCATTTTTTTTAACTATTCTGTTATTTTTGTTCAGATTAAATAAAAAAAAGATATAATTTCGTTTCCATTTAAATCCTCAGCTACAATTACCGTAGTTAGAGAACATGCTTCAGTTTCACTCAGACACAGCTGATGCTAAGATTTCATTCTCCCAAATCTGTTTTATCATGTTTTTAATCCAGTTGTTCATTCAAATGATGCAAAGCAAATAGCATACACAGTTAAACCCATGTGAAAACATAAACTTCTACATCAGTGCAACAAAACCAGCACACAAAATGCAGCAGGACTCTTTTCATCCTCTGAAGACGAATCAGCTCAACAATACAGTAATCTAACACTGTGGAGGCAGCCCGTCTTCACAATGAGCAGCCTACTTTTATTTATCAGCGCATTTTACCGGACAAAGACTTCACTCTGTTACAGCATCTCGGGGGATTGTCTGGACACACATACAGCTAATTACACAATAGGTCCTGGAGTCCTTCCGATGCTGATTAAAGACGGTGATGTCGAACTGAGTTTACTATGAGCTTGTTTATTTCAGACATCACGAATTTTCATTTTTACTGACAAACTGCAACAACTCCTCTTTGTTGCTTTTGGTGCTGATATGCGATAAGACGTTCAGACTGAAAACAGATCTCCTTCAGATGATTCCATAAATGATGCTCTGCAGGTCACACAGTGAAAACGAACCATTTCAGGAAACGATGGCACAACCGAGAAGCTTAAGGAAAGCTAATCACTGAATCAGAGCTGTTGTTTGCCAATAAATAGTTCCTGGAGCCAACTGCTTGTAAAACTACACTCCTGTTGATGGACATCTGGTTCTGATATAAGAGCAGATTACTTAACAGATCCATAGAAATAGGTTTGGCTGGTTTTTTTATTATTATTTTTTTTCCCCTTAACCTGTCGAGCATCATGACAGCAGAATGACGGTCTGGCCGCTGCTGAACACATTTACTCTGCCAAGAGCAGCTTTCTGGAAATGAGGCTGCCTTTGAATCCTAAATGTTATTCTTTGTTAATGTTTTAAAATAAGTTTTTGCTTATAACCGCAAGAACGGACCGGAGAAACAGCAGAAGGAAAAAGGTGGNTGGAACGGACCGGAGAAACAGCACAAAGAAAAAGGTGGATAGAGGAGAAATAGGAAGAGAGAAGATAGAAAAAGAAAGAATGAAACAAATAGTAGAAAACAAACCACAGCAACTGCAATCAAAGCTAAACAGAGAAACTGAACAGCTGCTACACACAGAAAGAACCAGGAAACACCCTAAAGAGAACACAACAGACCACCTAAAGGACCCCTGTGAGAAGAAAAACTGTAAAAACCATGAACAGCAGTGAACACAGCAACAGCTATATGTGTGTGTGTGTGTGTGTGTGNTCAACAGCTATATGTGTGTGGATGTTTGTCTGTGTGTGTGTGTGTGTGTCTGTGTGTAGGGACGTGGGTGTGTATGTTGGTGTATGTACTCAGCATTAGGGTTGAGTTTTGCTGAATCATACAAATGCAACCTCAGCCTCGCCCATGTTGCTATTTGTCTCTTAATCTGACTTTATGGTTTACAATAAGAAAGATAAAGTCAGGCTGAGTCTGACATCCAGCTGCTCGTAAATTATAATTAATTATAATTATCTCCCATCATGAATAAATCACTTCACCTTGGGACAGATTTATTTGTGTATGACCAACAAAAGTAATCTCAAGGTGCTTTTAAAGATTCAATCCAATTCGATTACCACCCTAAGATTAACCTCTGCAGAATCAGAACCCAGCCTTGAACTCTGGGAAGAGTCAGAAACCAGCCTTGAACTCTGGGAACAGTTAGTACCCAACCTTGAACTCTGGGAACAGAATCAGAACCCAGACTTGAACTCTGGGAACAGAATCAGAACCAGGCCTTGGACTCTGGGAACAGTCAGAATCCAGCCTTGGACTCGGAACAGAATCAGAACCCAACCTTGGACTCTGGGAACAGTCAGAACCCAACCTTAAACTCTGGGAACAGTCAGAACCCAGCCTTGGAGTCAGAACTACACCAGGCTGCACACGTCTACAGTTGCTGACTCTGGGTTTCGTTTTGTTTTGAAATGTGAATTGTGTTGTGCTGTAAATTCCTTTCAATAAAAATATCTGTTGCATGACTAAATGGAAATGGATGGAAACTGTTGGTGAGCTATGGACCATACATCAACCTTTTAGTGAAATCCTGCGTTCATTAAGCTGCTAGTTGAAAGCAAGTCAGACAGCAGTTGTGACCACAAAGCAGCAGGCGTTGAACAGCAAGCTTAGGAAGGCTCCTCATCCTCCATCACCACTCTCTAAACACCTGCTAGTCACCTCATCGCCTGTGGAACCAGAGAAGTCCCCTTTATGTCCCCAGGCTAGCTTTCATTCTGGAAAAGCTAAACAGAACAGGACACAAATGTAAAGTGAGCTGCGAGAACGAGGCTGAGGCATAAAAGAAGACAAGCAGATGAATAGTTAACCCTAATAGGTGTCCTGGTTTCCACAGCCGGAGGCATTTAGTGACACCCTGGAGGCCAGCCCGGGCTCCTCTACGGTACCCACTCGCTCTCAACAGGGAACAACAAGACCTGCATTCCTGTGTGAAGGGTCTGACTCTGGCAACATGAGGCGAAACAAGGAAAGAAAAATAACCATGGAGTTACTGGAGTCTGGGAGGTCATGTGACCACCGTGACACACACGATGTATGAGAAACAAACTACATCTTCTACGAACTGAAGGTCCATACAAGACTTAGAAGTCCTGAGTTTCTCCTCCCAACCGCTAGACTTTCTTTTAATCTTTTTAAAATGCTTTTGAGCAACAGTTCTTTAGACTCTGCTGGTTTTTCTCTCATTTTTAATCCAGTCTCCTGTGAATACACCCTGATTTTCTCATGAGCAGGGAAACAGGAAATATTTGCAGTGATTTATGATTAACCTTTATTTTTACAGGGCGTCCCATTGAGACACGCAGTCTCAAGTAAAGACAGACCTGGTTGACGAGCCTAACATGCATGTCTTTAGATGAAACTTGTGATTTATTTAAACTTGAAAATAAAATTGTAATATTTGTCCACTTCTCAAAGTTTCAAAGGGAATAATTGATCTTTAGCTTTATTCTTCATCACAGTCTGAACCCATTTAGTCATGTCTTTAACTAGTTTAACTAGAGCAGTTCTCCAGACTTCATGAAGGACTTTCCAAAGCTCTTCTTTGAATGTTTCTGCCTTTTGTTCTGTTCTCCGTCCACATGATCCCACATTGCTGCAGTAATGTGGAGTTCTGAGCTCTGGTTGGTTTGCTTCTACATCATAACCAAACATTTCCACTTTGGTCTCTTCTGTCAAAAGGACATTGGATCTCATTCACCAACCATTAAAATAAACAAATTTGTCCTTAAGTTTTATTTACCAACTTTTTTTTAAAGATTGTGGCATTCATTAACAGGTTTGTGTCTTAGATTTGTTCCTGGGTAAGAATAAATCCTANCAGGTTTGTGTCTTTGATTTGTTCCTGGGTAAGAATAAATCCTATGAACACTCAAGAGTTCTCTTGTTTGGTTCTGTTGGTCCTGATGCGTTCATGGACCAGACTGCAGGCTGCCATCCATGTTCTGGACTAATTAATGACCTGTTTGTACATAAAGCTGCTTTTATATGATGTGGATCACACTGTGGAATATCTCAGAGGAAAGATATGAACAAGTCTATGAACACGTTCATGAATCTGATGGAGGGATTTTGTTAAAGAAAGAAAATTAAGAAAATTCAAAAGAAGACATTTGTGAATGAGGCCTGATGTTCCAGATGTCAACCAAAGTTTCTCAGTCCAGGTCCTCAGGACCCCTGCCCCGCTTGTTTTAGAAGTAACCCTACTTTAACACACCTGAATTAAATGAATGGCTCGTTAAGAGACTGCAAAGAACTTGATGATGACGTTCATTAATTTGATGTGTTGGAGTAGGAGCACGTCTAATGCTGGGCTTACGTCAAACGATTTTCACAGCCGCAGACTAAAATATCAAAGTCATTAGTAAATCTAGGAGGATTTGTTCTCATCTGTGTGCAGTTTCCTGGAGTCACAGCGTGCTCCACTCATCTCGATCGTCAGGTTTAAGATGGTAATCTGCTGTTTCATGTCAGTCTTTGGCTAGTCTTGGGTCTGCGATAACGTGTATGATATTATCACAAGTCGCAGTGACATAATACAATCAACAACCAATAGATGGACTCTGACAAAAGCAGAAATCCTGACAGTCAGAACAATGACAAAAATGGACGAAAACATTTTTTTTTAAAGTGGAAGAAGAACTGATGATGAACAGGTGACCACCGTCAGAAAGAGGAGCAGATGGTTGTGTTACAGTATAATGATCCAACAAATGAGAGAAGAATAGAAACTAATTCATCCCTCCAGATTCTGATGAGTCGGTGTAACACCTGGTGGAGATGCAAAGGAACAATTAAAGAAATAAAAATGATGTGTAATTTATTAATCCTGGAGGGAAACTCTCCCCTTGTTTGCTTTGCTGCTCTCCAACACATCACAAAAATGCTAAAAGTATCTAGTTGGAGTCTTGTGACACAGTCTGTGTAAAATCGCAGTCTGAGACCAGGCACTTGTCGTTAGATGTGAGCAGGTGTGAGCTGATCATTTTCTAAAGCCTTTCCAAATCTTTTCAGTCTTCTGATGTAAGCCGAGCATTAGACATGCAGGGCCGTGGGTCCAGAGGACTTGGTTGAGAAACACTGGACTAAGCTGTGCTGTCCTCTTCTTTTTAGAGAGACGAGGTTTCTCCTGCAACCCTTCCTAACACATCGTACTGGTTCAGTCTTTTCTAACTAGACTGTCATGAACTTTAACATCTTAAATGCTGAGTGAGGCCTGGAGGGTCTGAGATGGAGCTCTTGGGTCTTTTTGCATGGTCTGATCTTAGGGTTTGTTCATATTTGGTTGCATTTACCTCCTTTTTAAAACTGGTGAGGACCAGATGATTTAGTCTCAGTTGTGTCCTGATGACTCAGAACTGAAGATTCAGTAGAACTTTTATTACCTAAAAGCCACCAGGGGTGCAACAGACATGAGCCCTCATAGCTTAGCCTGTATTTGTTTATTTGACGTCATTGACAGAAGCAGAAAGTGTTGGTCTGTACCAGGGTGAGTGGGAGGAGGTTAAAGGGAAGTTTTGTGTGTGTGTGTGTGGGTGTGTGTGTGTGTGTGGTGTGTGTGTGTGTGTGTGTTGACAGTATTTGCAGTGTTCGGCTGCAGACTGTGGACTCTCAGTAAACACTTTTAGTTAGCTATTAACACAACAGAATCAGAGGGGATCGCTGTTTCTGTCCACGCCATCTGTACTTCACATGTAAGTATGAAAACACTCCTCCGTGTGTGAAACCCACCGCTTTCTGTGTCTTGGTTTGATAACGATGTAACAGCTTTAGTGTTAGGGGTCGGATTTCATCGGGCTCATGAGGTCAGAGGTTCTAGAGGGTCATCTGAGGTTTATGTCGGAGGCCCCTGTGTTTCCAGCTGAGATGGATCAATATTATAGAAATGCTTCACTTAATCTGAATTTGAACCTTTTCAAACACAACACAGCTCTGACTTTTCTCTCCCAATTTCAGCTTGTAGAAAACTCCCCTCTGGCAGGTTTAACTCTGTGAGTATCTGAGTCATCAGATGTGGGTTTTAACTTATGGATGTTTGGGTCACTGAGATGATGCTTCATGTTACTTCCTGCAGGTCTGACGGACATCATGCCTCGCCTCATCCTGTGTCTGTGTGTCTGCATCACACTGTGGTCTGCAGCTGTCATCAGTCTGACAGGTGTTTGGATGGTTGTTAATGCAAATAATACACGTTATCATTAATTAAAGATTTTAATAAAAGACCATTACAAAATTAGTTGATCTTAATCGGTATTCCACCAATTTACATCATCTCAAGGCAGATTCAATTTAAACCACCATGTCTTGATCCAAGTGTGTTTCTGATGCAGTCTGATGCTTTCTGTCCGTGCAGTGTTCTCGGACGCTCCGCAGGCCCACATGCTGCTCCGGTCCCGCCGGGCGAACAGCTTCCTGGAGGAGCTAAAACCTGCCAACAAGGAGCGCGAATGTGTGGAGGAAAAGTGTGACTTCGAAGAGGCCAGAGAGATTTTCCAGACCAGGGAAGCTACAGTAAGATGACATTTTAATTAAAGTTAATTCGTTCATTAATACAACTCTGGGCCAATTACACTACTTGCTACAAACCTGCAAACTACACATCCCAAAGATGTTAATATTATTCTAGACCGCCAACTACACGACATCAGAGACCCCCACGTCTATCATTTAAAACCTTTATGATCGGGAGCCTGATCTGATCCTTGAGTTTAGATCCCGACATCTCTGCTTTCTAACACATTTTGTTCTGAGATGAAAAGAAGTGAGTTAAAACTGCATTGTTTTACATTTAGGGTTGGGCAATTTAAGGGCCTTAGAGGCTTCAAGGTCCTCGAGGGCCAAAGTCCTGCACATTGTAGATGTTTCCTTGCTTCAACACCCCTTATTCAGATTAATGGCTCACTGTGCAGAACTTGACAACAAGCTGTTGGATCCATTTGATTTGAGTCAGGTGTGTTGGAGCAGGAAGCATCTAAAACTTGCAGGACGGTGGCCCTCAAGGGTCAGAGTTGAAAAGGAGATGATGAGGGTCTGTTGGTAGAAATGAAGCATCATTACTGTAGAAATGTCAAATATAAGAATCATTGTTTCTGTTACATTAAAGGAAACACTTTCCATCCATCCATCCATCCATCC
>CM047982.1:32287047-32299509 GCA_026261665.1 Melanotaenia duboulayi
CCGGAAAATTAGTTGTTTACTATTTAGGGTAAAAAAAAAGACTTTTCTGATTTAATAATCATGAAAATTTGTTAATAAAAGGACAAAAACAATTTTCTTTTCAGCTCAATTAAATTTTCTTACATTTTTTTATTTGTTGGTTAAATAAAAATTCATTTTAATTCAGTTTAAGGGTAAATTTTTATTGAGCTACTACAGTTGTCATGAAGAATGAGTGTTTATCTGTGTTTCACCACAATCTTCCTTTTTGTATTTTATCACTGTTTTAGACTAAAAGTCAAACTGTAATAGTGGCTCAGCTGTGGTTCCTGCAGCAGAACAAGGATCCACACAGCCGAGGAGAAATCTGGAGAAGGAGTTGGTGTTAAACCTGCTGCAGGAGGAGGATCTGCAGCTGATGCCTGCATGACTTGCAGGAAGGAACCTCTGATCATTTTCCTCTTTCACTGCGTTTCATCTGCCTCAAAGGTCAGAAGTCAGAGTTGGGAATGACTGGTCAGTTTTCAGAAATACAAACTGGGAAATTCTAAGTTTAAATAGAACAATTTCCCTCAGAGTCTTCATCACATCCAAATCCCCAAAACAAGGAGCATCACTCGTTACAGACCTGCTTCATCAAGCCGTAAGCATGATGGAACATTTCTTTTCAAGTGAATAAATAGCTTCATGTTATCATGTTTTACTCCAAACAAATACTTCTGGTTTTGTGGGGTCATAAATCTGTTTCATGGCTGCATCTTCAGTATGAGCTCCTTAATCCAGTTACTTCTAAAACCTGTGGTCCCCCAATCGGGGGACTTTGAGAACAGCTTGTACCAAGAGAATCAGAAAATCAGCACATGTGACGTGAATGAAATGTTTGACTTTGGTAACTGAGCTGCATCTCTAAACGTTAATTATCTCAGGACGAGATCAGCTGGAGGATTCAATGGGGAGCTCAAACTTTTGCACACGCCACAAAATCTTCATTTGCTTTTTATTTTGTTTAAAATCAATAAAAGAAAAAGTTTAAAAAAAACTTTACTGCAGATAAAACAAAATACGCTTCACAGGAACTCAAAGCCTCTTCATCTGTTAACGGATGATTGTATTAACGATGGATCGGGACACTGATTAGATATTGATTGATCCCAGCGTCTGCTCCTCTGGACGGAAACGGGGGATAAAGAGCAGGAAGTGTGTGTGATATTGTGCTGTTATCTAAACTACTGCAGCAGAAATTCAGATTTTTCTTTTTATTTTGAGCTTTTATAATCTGTTTATTTATCTATGCTCCTTATAATTATGTTAAGTGCTACAAAAATAAGTTAATATTAAATATAGTTTGTCTTTTGGACATATAATATAATATAATGGATATTTTCTGTGTCCTGTGCTCTAATATTCTGACCTACTTTCTCCTCTATTGCTATGTCTTATTAGTTGAGAGGTTTCTACAAAATTCTGCTTTAAAACTACAACTTTATGGACTTTTATGTCATGTTTTGTTGCCATTGTAACAATTAAATACTTTAAATAAATGAATAAAAGTGAGTTATTGTGTGCAGAGGTTAGTTTTTCCAGCAGAGTCGGACCTGAGAGGACGAGATTCCACTTGTTGGTTCTGTTTTCACATGGATGCTCTCAGGACTCGCTCGGTCTCCGCTCGTGGATCAGGACTTTCCTCGCCTCCTCTTCAGCTCCGCTTCGTATCTCTGCAGCTGAGCCATGAAGCCGGGGTTGGGATCGATCACATGACGGGCCGTCTTCACTCTCTAGGAGGAGAAACGGGAACAGGTGAGACATCAGCTGCTTTCATGCTTGGATTCTCTCTTCCCTCCAGCTCTGTGCTTTTACATGAGTAACTAAATCTGCATTTTTTTAGGGAAATCTGATGATCCTTTATGTTTTTGTTGCAGACTCAGGACGTTCTGCATCCACCTGATCAGCACCACTCCTCTTGTATTCAAGCCTTCACCTGTTCACTCCCGTTTCCTTGTGTTTTCTGCATCCTGTAACCCTGATGAAGCTTCTTAAAGCCTCGAAGCTTCTTGAGGNCTCCTTGTGTTTTCTGCATCTGCATTGGAGTTCAGCTGGACAACAGACTTGNTAACCCTGATGAGGCTTCTTAAAGCCTCGAAGCTTCTTGAGGTTTGCTTTAACTGGAAACATGAGACTGTTCTCCCAAACACAACATGTGTGGAGTTTGTTCCCACTGAAAATGGTTTCACTTGAAACATGTTACTCTGAAGAAAAAGTTAGGTTGGTAATGAACATCCATCCATGAGTTTATGATCTTTCATGGTTCTAGGACTCTTATTTCCCCCCTGCTGCCTGCAGGGGGTTATAGTTTACAGGACGCCATCCTGGGTCGTATCTAATGTCGCACTACATAACTTTCCAACTTCCTGTCCTGGAGCCATCGTTGCCCTGTAGAGAAACCACACTTCACACCTTTAATTTCCTCCAGAAGTCCCTCACCATCTCTCTGGTCTTCTGCCAGTCCAGTCTACAAACCCGTCTACCAGGGCTCTGTCCTCCTCCTCCCCNACCAGTCTCTACCAGGGCTCTGTCCTCCTCCTCCCCTCCCACTCCTCTACACCCAACAACAGCTGAGTCATCAAAGACTTTCTGAAGGTGGAGGACTCAGCGCCATGACTAACCGTGTGATTTTCAGATGTGTCGTCCTGCAGAGTCCTCTAAGTGAAAGGCTGGAAAACTGTCAGAAACTTCATGAATGAGAAGGGTGGTGCTTTTAAGTGGATCATGCTCACTGTGATCAGCTTATCTCGCGGAGGTGAAGCCAAGTTCGGATTTTTAAAGGGACCAGTGTTTGATTAAAGTGGACCAAACCACACCAGTATGAATGCACCAGTCTCATCCTGAACACAGACGAAGCATGACGACATGCGCAAAAAGAATTCATAACTTTTATTGTTAATAAGTAAATTATTAAATAAATAATGTTTAAAGAAAGAATCCACAGGAACCACCTTCATCCTCAGCAACCAGAGCCGGTTTATCAGGACCAGGCTGAGAGGAGAGTTGCGTGTTCAGCACTGATCGTTTGGATTGAAGCGTTTGTTGGACATGAGCATGAATTCAGGCCCACAGCGGCACAGAGGACACCGTGGACACTGTGGACAGCAGAAGCTTGGGTGTCAGGAAACAAACCTCTGTGCTGCAGCTTTCTGACCTTCAGTCTGCAGAAAAGTCTGCTGATGGCAGCTCGCAGCACAGCGACAACAACCCGCTCATGAAAACTGGATCATAGGAAGATTCGGCTCATCTGACAATATCAGTGATCCTGGGCTTCAGTAACACACTGATGTCACTCATCATTCATTCATTTGGTTTATTTGTCAGAACAAAAACATTATAGACGGGGTAACGATGCTCTGTACCAGGTTGTAGCAGACTCAAACATTTCCATCTGTATTATTAGACCTCAGCTGGTTGAAGTTAATAGTAAAAACTCAGCTGAAAACCTAAAATCTAGCTGTGTGACCTAATGTTGCTGTACCCACCTCAGAGAAACCACATGCTGCAGATCCTGGTTGAACCAAACTGGGACTAAATGTACAACACCGACAAACTTTAAAAAATGAAGAGCAGCTTTCATTGTTTTCTTATTGAAACATGTTCTTACATCCAGACCAAAGATGCTGTATTTATAAATACAGCAGGGACTTTTTAAAAAGGCTTATTTTCATTAAACTATAAGAAATCAAATAGTTCTTAGGTACTGATACGGAACTATTTTGTTTAACTGGTAGTAATGTGTCCCAGCCACCAAAAGGAGGCGGTGCTGCACTGAGCTAGCTGTGGGTCTAAATAAGATCCATGTTTGACGTATTTTAATGAGGCGGTTTACATGGACACCAAAAACCTGATCGGATAGTTTAAGTGGTCGTGTAAACAGCGTAATCTGATACCCTTTAACAGATAACTACCAGTAATAGATTATGTGAGATCGGATCTAATAGTCCGACGTCTTCAGGCATGTAGACCTGTATGTTTGATTTATTTCAGCTTTTTACTCGAGCAAAGAGCTGCGTTGCATTGTTTCATTTCATCCTACCCACGGAGACCTGCGACTTGCCKTCTGCGCAKGTGRACAASAAAACATCATTTCAACCTGCACTAAGGACACGCCCATAAATCTATGCTACCCAACATATGAGCTCCCTTTTTTTGTCTTCTTCTTCTTTAAARTAAGTATAATTCATCTGCACTGTGRCTTAATTTAAATAACACGGGCTTTGAACAGTAAAAGYYTCGAGGACCCCCATTGTGCTGTTTGGAAGGCCCCTTGGGGCCCCCTGCTCTACACAATGTTACGTSACACTGCAGATTATACTGTTGTCAGAKAAGTAGAATTACCTTCTGGACAACGTATAATTTGCCATTATTCATGGGGAAAAACTATGATGTCATCATGATTGTGATTGGCCAAATGACAACGCTGATGTGGTTCATCAGATGTTTTTATTGTGAAGATGAAAATGTCCCCCATTTTTCTAAATGTCCCGTCAGAGATTTTACGACACCTTTGATTAACAATTAACAATTAAAACTGCGTCATTGCAAATAAAATCTCTCCCAACCACAGCAGTCGCCCCCTGCTGGCCGTTACAATGAATGCAGATTCAACTTCATTTGTTCTTGAAAATCAAACTTCACGTACTTTATTGTTATTAACATAATAATGAAGGTGTGTAAGGAGCTAAATGTGGTCTAAACACCTCACCTGAACAGCCTCGGTCAGAGTCAGCTTGCGGTGTTTCATCAGGTAGGCGATGCAGATGGTGGCCGATCGGCTGCGTCCGTTCTTGCAGTAGACAACGCTGCGTCCGCCGCGGTTGGCCTCCTTCTGGATGGCGTCGGCGCAGCGGTCAAAGTGGCTGTAGAGGTCCTCGTTGGGGTCATCATAGACGGGGATCTGCAGCTTGGTGACGCTCGCGGAGGGAAACGGCTGCTGTTTGGACACGTTGATGCAGAGCGTCACCGCCTCCTGCTGGATGAGCTCGTCGCTGCAGGCTGAGCGGGCGTTGCTGATGAACAGAGCGCTGGTGACCTTACACAGCTGCAGCATGTCGCTCAGTCCCTGGCCCTCACAGGCTTCCTTACTCAGCCCCTGGCCCTCACAGGCTTCCTTACTCAGTCCCTGGCCCTCACAGGCTTCCTTACTCAGTCCCTGGTCAAGAAGAGAAGATGTAGGTTTATTTATCCATCGGACATGACTGATAGCATCTCAGTAACTACACAGATAGTTTAAGTCCGGTAAGTACAGCTTGTAGGTATTCAAAATAAACCAGTTTATTTATTCAATAAATCCTCATTTACCAGGAAAATATTTAGTGACAACAAACAGAATGATATTAAATACTAAATCAAACCCTCTAAACTGTATCTATCATAACATTTAAGAGATTATGAAACTTTTATCTTTATATTCAGCATCTGTTAAAGAAACTGTAGTTAAATGTGGATCAGGACTTGTGATAAATATATAAAACTGCTTTAGACCGTGAATTAGCTTGCACATTTTATTTGGGTCTGCCACAGATATATGAATATGTTGCCATATGTGTACAACAAGGGAGTAATGAAAGAAATATTTCACACCTGCCTTTGGCTTCAGGCGACAGTGGTGGCTCATTAGATCTGGAACAATTAGAAAATTAGTTCTTAATCATTTATAAGTTTGAAAAAGAAAAAAAAATAATTGCAAACATTTTATGGAACATTATTTGTTTGACTCAGATTTTAAGTTATTTTGGGCAAATGAATAAATCTGTGGACTACAGCTGAACTTGGTGGACGATTTTCATCATGTCCTGAAATCCTTAACAGCATTACAACTTCAGTACTGAGGAGATGATGAAAAAAATCAACAGATATCTTTTAACATGTTCACTTTTTACTTTTAATTAAAGATAAATTTAAAAGTGTTTTTAAAAATTAACTTTTGAATAATCAAATAGTTGCAAAGGGAATAATCTCAAATTCGCATTAATGTTGATGTTAACTAAACAAACATTTATTGTGAATTTATTTTATTTTTTTTACCTGTTTTCTTTTTTTTTGCTTCTTTTTTTTTTTGCTTTCTGATCATGTCTAATATTTAACTGAAAATAAAACTTATTTAAATTAGGTATTAGTAAATAATCCACAACATAGTACCACAAGGTGAATATTCTGGAATTTGCAGATCAGATCTTCAGTGAACCAGCAGTCAGTGAACGCCGCACACGCGCTGATCTACTCACTGATGTGCAGCCTCCTCCAGATTGATCTGCTGTTCTTCAGAGGACTGGGTTCCCTGTTCGGTCCTGCAGACGGACCCGAAGCTGCAGACTGCTCCGGTCAGTTCCGGCCTTCACGTGACCCAAACTGATCTGATCAACATACCGACCGCTGCTATATTTACTGCTGCTGGCAACGAAGCCGCTCTGGGTCCTAGTGCCGCTCGAGTTAAGGGCGGAGCTGTACCGGGGTAAAATGATATCAGTTCATCCACGATCTGTTTATTTTTCACATTTATTCATCATTTTTTCATATTAAAATATCAGTAAAACATGAATACAGTAAGCATTTGTAATAAGTTTTTAAGCAAGAACATGTGGAATTGTTTTATTTTTCTTTATTAGAAGTAACAACCAAAACGTTGTATTTTAAAAAGATGAGGGAAATGGCCACCCGTAACAAAACTAGGATTATTTTGAGGCACTAAATAGGAGTTACGTTGATACTACATCCTTATTTAGTGTCTATAATTTATTTTCTGATGTTAACATTTTAAAGCTCAACATCCAGAATCAATTAAACTGATATAATATCATAACATGACCAAACTAGTGATTTTCACTCTAACAAACAAGGGTTCTGATGACAGACATCCAGGGTGATACAGCAGGGTAATACTGTGTGATACAGCAGGGTAGTATTCAATCTGATACCAAGTACTTGAAGGCCTAATATTGTTGACATCAATACTTTTTAATGGTTCTGTCAAAATAAAAGCATTAAAGCAAAGAGATTATTTTTGCATTTTAACAAAGAAACAACAAAGTTTTCACTCACACTTTATTAAACAGCAACTAGCATTAAATCGTCCAGAGAAGCTACTTCGGGGCTTGTTGGTGTCTCATCACTGAGGTGAACCGAATCCACCAAAACCCACTTGATCCTCCTTGTTAATAAAGATTCAAGTGCATTTACTGAATAAGGAGAGTTGTCAGTCACTGGTTTCAGAGTTTCTTCTCAGATCTGTCAGTCGCTCTTTATTGCGGTTTGTTTTTAAAAGAGACTGATTAAAACTAAATAGTGATTTTTTTCTTTGCTTTTGCAATTAACAGCCACCCAATGGGCTCGCTGGATTCATATTGAAACAGAACATTTAAAAACAGAACGTGGACACAGATTTTTTATTTTTAAATAAGGATATTTGGTCTTTTAATTATTTTATTAACTATACATCTGCTGTATAGTTACAGATTGACCACTAGAGGGCGCCACCATTTGGAACAGCTTGTTAGACTGAAGCTCAGGTTGTTTTCTTAAGTCTAAAATTCTTTTTTCAAAGCTTCAAATCAAAGTTTTGATGAACATCTTATGGAGCATCTTCAGGTTTCCAGTTTTTAATGAATGTTTCCTCTTTTTATTTTCAGTTTCTTTCACAACATTGTCAACTTAATGACTCATAACAAGTGCTGTATTAGTCAAGATAACGTTACATGAAATGCAGATTAAACTCGCATGGGGAAAAAGTCTTCATGATCAGCTGGTTTTACAGGAAACGAACCACCGAGTTCCAGTGAGAACTTGTGTCTGCTGAAGACCTCAAACCTTGAGAGGAAAAAATGCTGCACAAGCCACAACATTCTTCTCCCTTCATGTCAGCAGTTCCTGCTTCTTTTCTCCTCTTTCAGCACGACTGAACCAGATCCAGATGCTGAACCTCAGACGCGTCAACATCTGGAGGACAGACTGAAGGACAGAGGTTTTATAAATCCTCAGTGTAATATTATGATGACACGTCTGAACTCGTGGTTACAGATTAATAATCTCAACCTTTGACCCAAACTGACTTTATTCAGCTCTGAATGTTTGCTGTGAAGACATTTTGGGATGAAAAAGTCCCGGTCCGAGCAGCGATGATGTACGAGGCTGAAAACTTTATAGAAACCAGATGAACATTTTCATGCTTGGTTAGAAATCTGCAGTTTTCCAGACTTTTCCAGGTCATTTTGGAGCTTCTTTCTTTCTGTTAGAGTAATGGTGCGTGAACACTGGAAACTCTAACAGACTCAAACTGCTGCAGCTCAGTGACATGTTACATCTGGATAAGAGTGAAGTGTGATGCATGTCTGTGTCACATCAAGCTTCTCATTAAAATGAAATTAAATTTCCTGAGAGGTCAAATGTTTTAGGTTAGAAGAGCAAAGTTAAGCCTGAGTGTGACTCCACCCGGTCGGCCTCTGCACCGCCGCGCTGAGCACAGTTGATCTCTCCATGTTATACATTTGTTTAGTTCCTGTGGTCAGTTTAAGGGGCCGGGGAAAAGAGCGGCTCCCAGACATCAGCCACATTTGGGCCGAATCTGGACTGAAGTGCTGCAACCTTTGAGCAGACAGGTCTCCGTCTCAATTCGGGAAGCTTTCGCTCCACGCTGTGTAAATTTTTTTTATTATGTGGATTGTCTTGAGGCAGCCAGGAAATGCAGCCACGATACACACATGAACTAGCAGCACACACACACACACACACTGTGTACAGGCTGATGATGTAATGTAGCTCAGAAGCCTACATGTTCCTGCTGCAAACATAACAGAAAATACAAACCGAACAAATGACAAAAAGAAAGAAAAATGATCATTGCTGAAGCACTTCTCCTGGACGATGTCTGGATTAGAATTTAAGATGCCTTAATATTTCCACTCTGCAACACTGGCAAGTGTTGTGTGGGCCAGACGTGGACCAGATGTCCGTTTCCAGGCTGGCTTGGCTTGCAGGAAGTCTCCCGTGGGCCACATGTGTCATGTGGTGGTCATGTGACTGAGTTTTGGAAGACACACTCAGATTTAGCCAACCTTTAAGTCAAGGCCAGATCTGGGCCAAACACTATCTGGGCCTGAAAAAAAGTTCGAGGCTAATAAGATAAAGACCGTTCAGGTAGAAAATAAATACCGTTGATCCAACTGCAGACAAGCTGCTTTTTTTAATAACTTCAGCTCTACATGAAATTAAACAGACGTCACATTTTCTTTTAAAAGCAGCCTGTCAGTGTAATCATCACATTTTTCTTCATCATCATCATCATTTACTTATTTATTTACAAAGCTCTTTAACAGCAGCCACAGCTGAGCAACGCGCTGAGCATACAATGCAGATCAATTTAAAAAGTGCATAAAATAACACCAAATTATTACAAATAAAAATTAATAAAACATAATAAAAGTAGTCAAATAAAAAAATCTAATTGTCAATAAAAACTAGATAAAAATAAATTAAAAAACAAATAAGATCAAATCTCAAGTTAGATTCAAGGCTAACGAGTGAACGTGATTTTGAAGATGGGTTTTATTAATGGACAGTGTGTGAGTTTGGCAGGTGGATCAAAGCTAGGTCGTTTCACGGTCCAGGTACGCAGAAGGCCCCGCCCCTTCTGAGCTCCAATCAGAACCAGGGACGACCAGCAGCCGATCAGCTGACCTGAGGGTCCAAGAAGGAATGAAGCGGTGGAGAAGCTCAGATAAATATGGTGCAGCACGGACATTTAAAACTTTAAAAGCAACCATGAGGATTTTAAAATAGACTCTAAGGCGCAGCAGATGTGCAGTGAGGACGGACTTACTCCAGAATAAAGGCTGTTCCAGTCATCCAGCCACCAGGGTACAAAGGACCGGATCTCCAGCTGCTGCCTGTCCAGTCTGAAACCAAGACCTATAACCAGCGCCGCATGAGCCACCAGGTCCAAACAACATGACCCCTGTATCCTTCTCACTAGTTTAAAAAGATAAAGGCCATCTGTGCTTTAATGTCCTGAAGACAAGCTAAAAGAGATTTACCTGACCAGGTATCTCCTCACCTGGTCTGCATGTGGATGGAAAGAGATGCCATCTGTTGTCTGAGGATTCTGGTGTTACTGAGCAGGTAAAATTATTTATTTTAATTAATACAAAAAACAAGACGCCACAATATGCATGAATTTTTACAGCATATGATTGTATTCATTCATTCTCTGCACCGCTTCTTCCAGTTAAAGGTTGCGGGGAAGCTGGAGCCTAACCCAGCCAGGAACAGGCGAGAGGCAGGTGCACCTGGACAGGTCCCAGTCCATCATCACACACACGACTGTAACGTAAAACGAACCAAACATCTGAAAAGGGTTCAGATAAATTCACACTGATATTCCAGCTCGTGTTTATAATATGAAGTCTGGTAGCACCGTGTCCCCGGTGTCCTCGGGTTCTGGGGGTNTGAACCAAACATCTGAAAAGGGTTTCACACTGATATTCCAGCTCATGTTTATAATATGAAGTCTGGTAGCACCATGTCCCCGGTGTCCTCGGGTTCTGGGGGTCTTCGGTAAGACTCCCCTCATGAACACAGACAAACAGAGACCATTAACATGCAAAACACTTTCAAGCTGAATCTGAAGGCTCCACTTTCAACACGTACAACTTTTCACACGTTTTCTTCCGGCTTTGCCACCCAAACGATTTCCCCCGTGGACGTCTCGGGGCTACACCCCTCCCCCGCGTGAGGAGGGCTTCGGACGGAGGAGCTGCTGCTTGCAGGACCTCTCCCACACGTTTCGCAGGAGAAGGACTCGTCCGCTGCGTGAGTTCTCATGTGCTTTTTCAGCGCGGACGCGTATTTGAAGCGTTCTCCGCAGGTGTTGCAGGGGTACGGCTTTTCGCCGGTGTGTGTTCTCATGTGGACAATCAGGTTGCTGCTCCGGCTGAAGCTCTTCTGGCAGATTTTGCAGGAGTAGCGCTTCTCCCCCGTGTGTGTGCCCATGTGGGCGGTCAGGTTGCCGCTTTGCGTGAAACTTTTCCCGCATATCTTGCAGGAGTAGCGCTTCTCTCCGGTGTGGATGGCCGTGTGCCACTTAAAAGCTGATAAGTTGGTGAATCTTTTTCCGCAGGTGTTGCAGAGGTACGGCTTCTCCCCCGTGTGGGTTCGCATGTGGACTAAAACGCTGTAACTACATCGGAAACTCTTCCCGCATGTTTGGCAGGAGTACGGCTTCTCGCCCGTGTGAGTTCTCGTGTGGTATTTCAGCGTGGACGCGTCGTTGAAGCGTTTCCCGCAGTCACTGCACGCGTACGGCTTCACGCCCGTGTGGATTCTGTGGTGCATCTTCAGGTGGTACTTATTCTTAAACACTTTACCACAAACGCCACATTTTAATGAAACGCTGTCAACGTCGGCGTCGCAGTGACCCTCGGACACGGAACACGGGTCATCTTCATCGTTATTGGTGCTGATAACTGGACGTCTTTGGTTTGCCTTCATCTCCGTACTGCTGCTCGATCCCAAGTCTGCATCCTCACTTCCTTCCTGATCCTGATCTTGGAGCTGGTCGTCGTTTGGTTCTGGGTCACTGTGGTCGCTTTCCTCATACGTAAGTGTCACCATGAAGGCATCGCTCTCCTCCTTCAGTACAAAAGGCTCTCCTTCCTGATTGGTGCAGAATTCCTCCTGTTCTTCTTTAATCTGGGGACGATCTGGTTCCTCTTGGTCCAGACTGGGGTTCTTCTCTTGGTTAGAAAGCTGGTCGGGAGGAACTTCCTCCACCTCCTCATCCTCCTCCTGACACTCATGTTGCTGTGGAACATCTGCAAGAAGAAAAAAAAAATACTAAATATCATGACATACTTAATTCACACACACATGCATCCAAGCCTCAACAGCCAAACACGTTGAAGATTCACACCTTCTCACACACACACACACACCTCCATCCTTTAATATTACTGTCTGCTTTTAATTCTTACTGATGTTCTGTAAATATAGAGGTGTTCTCATATATTTTATATACTTTATAGCTTTATTTTTTACTTATTTACATACTATTTTCTCATGTATGTGTGCTTAAGCTGACAGACTCCGTTTGTTATCCACGCATAATGACAATAAAGACCTGGAATGAANAGATAGACTCTGTTTACATGCATAATGACAATAAAGACCTGGAATGAATTGAATAGTTGGTTGAATAGTTTAAGACGTTAGCAGAGAAGTGTCACTAACATGACGTCTCAGTCTGGTTAAATCCATCTGCATTGAGACACACTCAACTTCTTCGTGATTATGTCTCTTTTTTCTGCCTCCAGTCTGAAATGACAAACCCCAAAATAAATAAACTACAAGGGCTGTATGTATAACCTTAAAGTAATCCTAGGAACGAGTAAAGTAATATCTGTAAATATCTCAGGAATCCATTGGCTGATGATGATGATGATGATGATG